>JAPVLO010003313.1:0-23493 GCA_027257055.1 Cephalopachus bancanus
TGGAACAGGAACTGGTGCCGCTCCAGTAGTAGCTCAAATTGCCAAAAAATGCAGGTGCTCTTACAGTAGCTGTTGTTACAAACCTTTCTCTTTTGAAGGTAGAGTAAGAATGAAAAAGGCTGAAAAAGGGTATTGCAGAACTTAAGAAGAATGTTGATACATTGATTACAATACCAAATGAAAAAATACTTCAAATAATAGAAAAAAGAACTACTTTACAGAAGCTTTATCAAAGCAGATGAATATTAAAGCAGGGTATACAGGCAATATCTGGCTTAATATCAGAAGCCGCTCTTATCAACCTTGACTTTGCGGACGTTAAGCAATAATGAAGGATCAGGGGCTTGCTCATATGGGTATGGGTACTTCTTCTGGTGAAGATGACTTTTACTGCAAAGCAGGCATAGAATCACCTTTTTAGAAACTACAATAGACGGCGCAAAGGGTTTTTTAAATAAATGTAACTGGTGGAACAGACTTAGGATTGCTTGAAGTAAGTGAAGCAACAGAATAATAAGAAAAAAATGTGACCCAGATGCTAATGATTATTTTGGTGCCGCTACTAGAGAAGTTTTTGGTGACGAAATAGTTATAACTGTAGTTGCAACAGGATTGAAAGATGATACTGAGGATATATTTAATACTCCACAGTTGAGAAGACAGCCATCTCAGCAACCTCCTATAACACCAAAATAAATGAAGTACAAAGAGTTAAAGAGCCACAGAAAGTTAAAAAAGCAAAGCCGCTGAAGAGACTTTCACAAATAGTTTTGACGATACTGTGACAGCAGGATGACGATATGGTTATCCCTACTTTCCTAAGAAAAAAAGTAAAAATATCAATATAAACGGAATAGGGCTCAGCGTATAGTTAGCCCATTTTATTAATAAATTAAGCTTTAGAAAGAGGTGAAAAGTATGCTTTGTCCTTACTGTGAATGTAAAGAGTCGAAGGTCCTTGATCAAGGCATATAGATTCTACATCTATAAGAAGAAGACGTGAATGTGAAAAAATGCAAAAAAAAGATTTACAACTTACGAAAAGATAGAAATGGTTCCAGTGATGGTAATAAAAAAAAAAGGAAGAAGAGAAGCTTTTGATAGAGATAAAATTTAAATTTGGCTTAATAAGATCATGCGAAAAAAGGCCAGTATCTATTTCAACAATAGATCAGTTGTAGACTCTATTGAATCAGAAATAAATAAAATGTATATTGATGAAATTGAATCTACTAGAATAGGCGAGATGGTTATGGAAAGATTAAAAGAAGTCGACGAGGTAGCCTATGTTAGATTTGCATCAGTATATAGGCAATTTAAAGATTTAAACACTTTTGTCAATGAATTGGAAAGCATACTGAGTGAAAAAGACAAGAAAGAGAAGAATAATCTTTATATAGAGGGGTATACACTATGGCAAAAATACTTGTGATAGATGATGAAGAACATATATTGGAGCTTCTAAAGTTCAACTTGGAAGTGTCAGGTCATCAAGTCATATGCTGTACTAACGGCAAAGATGGTCTTAAGATGGCTAGAGAAGAAAATCCTGACTTGCTATTATTAGATTGGATGCTTCCCAACATAAGTGGAATAGATGTTTTAAAAATTATAAGAGAAGACGATAAAATAAGTGATTTACCAGTAATAATGCTGACAGCTAAAAACATGGAAGATGATAAAATAGAGGGCTTAGATAGAGGAGCAGACGATTTTATTACTAAGCCCTTTAGCATAAAAGAGCTGATGGCTAGAATAAAAACAGTACTCAGAAGATATCATGCATCTGATGAGACTGCATTAAAAGCTGGTAAGATATCTCTGTATTTAGAGAGACATGAGGTTTATTTAGATGGAGAAAAAATAGAACTAACTCTAAAGGAATTTGAACTATTAAAGCTTCTGATACAAAATAGAGGAAAGGTATTAACAAGAGACTATTTGTTGGATAAAGTATGGGGCTATGAGTTCTTTGGAGAAACAAGAACTGTTGATGTCCACATAAGATATCTAAGGAAGAAGCTTGGTGAGAATTCAAGTATAGAAACAATTAGAGGAGTTGGCTATAAATTGAATTAATGTGTTTTAAAATTTGACCGATGATGGATTTATAAAACTCTAAATTATTAAAAAATAATTATGAGTATTAAAGTAAGTTATCAATTGAGTGAGATATTTTTATTAGAGGACATTTAAGTAGTTGTTCTGATGAAAGCGGGTTAAATAATTGGAAACAATAAGTATGTATAAAATAAACCATCTTATAGCAATAATTATGATAATATCCTGGATAGTCAGCCTTGTCTTGTATAAGGAAATAAGAAACTTAAGAGATTTATGCATGATGTGATTAATTCATCAAAAAAAGTAAAGGATATGAATTTTGATGCCAAATTAAATATATCTAAACATGCAGAATTCAATACTTTTGCAGGCGACTATAATGATATGATTGGTATGCTAGAAAGATCTTTTGAGCAAGTGGAAGGTAAAAATATTCAATTAAATTCGATATTAAAGTCAGTATCAAATGGAATTTTTAGTTATCGACGTATCTGATAGAGTTTTCCTTATAAACGATAAAGCAAAAGAATATCTAGGCTGCCCTATAGATAAGTCTATAGAGCTAGAGTCTATACATGATGTTATTAATGACAAAAAAATAATTGGAGTTTATACAATACAATATAAATATAGATACAAGTACGAGCAAGGAAATAAAATTAGAAGATGGAAAAATATATAATGTCAAAGTAGATCCTTTAAGTATGGAGAGTCGAAAGAAATATTGATAGCATCTGTAGTAAATATAGAAGATATCACGGAAAGAATTAAGTTAGAAAATATGAGAAGTGACTTTGCAGCAAATGTAAGTCATGAGCTTAAAACTCCACTTACATCGATACAGGGATTTGTGGAGACACTAAAGACTAATGATGATACAATTAGTCCAGAAATGAGAAAAAGATTTTTAGAAATTATAGAAAATGAGTCATATAGATTAAGAATTTTAATAAATGATATTTTGCTATTGTCCTCAATCGAAGGAGATGAAGAATTAAATCTTGAATGGGTTGATCTTGAAAAAGTAAATGAAAGAATATTTAATATGTTAGCGGATAAGGCTAAAAGTAAAGATCTTAATCTTGAGTAGAATATCAATTGGAAAAAAATGACGAGGAAAGTTTCTCTTATTAACACAAAAACAATATTTTAAAGAGTTAATAATTAAATCTTATGACTAATGGTATCAAATACAATAATCCAGGCGGATACGTGAAGATTGTGTATGGAGAAGACAAAGATAATTATTATATAACAGTTAAAGACAATGGTATAGGTATTAGTGATAGTGAAAAGATAGGATATTTGAAAGATTTTATAGGATTAGCAGATCTAGAAATAAAGATATAGATGGCACGGGTCTTGGACTTGCGATTGTAAAACATATATTAATATCTCTAGAAGGTGATATAAGCCTAGAATCTAAATTAGGAGAAGGGTCTTCTTTTAAGATAACACTTCCCAAAAATTATAGTAAAAATAATGATACTATATATTTTGGCTCAAATAATGTATAATTATAAATTGATTGAGAAATAGACTAAGCCTAAAAATAAAAATAAATGAAATAAGAATTTAAGATAGGAAGTGATATATTGAGTAATGAAAACAGACCAATAGTAGCAGTGGTAGGAAGACCAAATGTTGGAAAATCAACAATTTTCAATAAATTGACAGGAAAGAAAATATCTATAGTAGAGGATACTCCAGGTGTAACTAGAGATAGAATATTTGGTGAAGTAGAATGGCTAAACAAGTACTTTACAATAATAGATACAGGTGGTATAGAGCCTGATTCTGATGATATAATAGTATCTCAATGAGAGACCAGGCAATGCTTGCAATAGATATGGCACATGTAATACTATTCATAGTTGATGGTAAAGGTGGGCTTACTGCAGCAGATAGAGAGGTTGCAGAAATATTAAGAAAGACAAAGAAACCAGTAATTTTAGTTGTAAACAAAGTGGATTCAAAGAGCCAAGAAAACTTAATATATGATTTTTATGAGTTAGGTCTAGGGAATCCAGTGCCAGTTTCAGGTGCAAACAGTATAGGTTTGGGTGACTTGCTAGATGATATAGTTGAAAGTTTTCCAGATGGATTAGACACACAGTATGATGAAAGCATTATAAAGGTAGCTATAACAGGTAAGCCAATGCTGGAAAGAGCTCTATATTAAATAATATATTGGGTGAAGAAAGAGTTATAGTTTCACCGATAGCTGGTACTACTAGAGATGCGATTGATACATATGTAGAAAGAGATGACAATAAATTCCTTCTAATAGATACTGCGGGTATAAGAAGACGTAGCAAAGTCTATGAAAGAGTAGAGAAATTCTCTGTTTTAAGAGCGATGACAGCTGTTGATAGAGCTGATGTAGTGCTTATAGTAATAGACGCCACTGAGGGTGTCACAGAACAGGATACAAAGGTTGCAGGGCTAGCTCATGACGAAGGTAAAGGTTGTATATTTGTAGTTAATAAGTGGGATTTAATAGAAAAAGATAATAAAAACCATGATAAACTTTAGAAATCAGATCAAAACTAAATTCCCTTTTATGAATATGCACCGATACTATTTGTATCAGCTCTTACAAACCAAAGAATTAATAAAATATTACAGACAGTTATGGACGTTTCCTATGAACAGAATAGAACTGTAACAACATCTGTTTTAAATGAAGTACTTGGTGAAGCTGTTATGTTAAATCAGCCACCTTCAGATAAGGGTAGAAGATTACAAATTTATTATGGAACACAAACAGGAACAAAACCTCCTACTTTACATTATTTATTAATGACAAGAAGCTTACTCATTTTTCTTATACAAGATATTTAGAAAATAGATTAAGAGAGAATTTTGGCTTTGAAGGTACTTCTATAAAAATAGAGTACAAGCAAAAAGAAGATAACAGGGGGGAAGTAATGTGCTTTTATTATATGTTTTAATTATAGTATTGTCCTATTTAATAGGAAATATCTCTAGTTCATATATAATTAGCAAGGCAATATTTGGCAAAGATATAAGAATGCAGGGTCAAAAAATGCTGGAACGACTAATGCACTTAGGACCTTTGGCTTTAAGGCAGGTTTCGCGACTTTTCTTGGAGACTACTTCAAGGGACAATTGCAGTGTTAATAGCTATGTTTATAGCAAGAAAAGCTAATTTAGATATAGATCTTGCCAAATATATTGCAAACTTTAGCAGTTGTGGCTGGTCATAACTGGCCAGTGTTATGAAGTTTAGGGGTGGAAAAGGTGTCGCCACTACATATGGCGCTTTACTTGCCATAGCACCCCTACCTACACTAGCTAGTATGCTATTTTTTATAATACTAGTATTGGTAACTAGATATGTTTCAGTAGGTTCTATTTTGGGAGTATGCTTATTTCCAATCCTATGTTTATGAGAAGTGACTTAGGCGGCGTATGGGTATGTCTTTTACTTTCTGTATCAGTTATTTATAAGCATAAAGAAAATATAAAAAGATTGCTAAAAGGTGAAGAAAGTAGATTGGATTTAAAGAAAAAATAACCAAACATAATTTGGGCAAAGAAAGTCAGATTTGAAGGGGGTTATAATAGATGAATAAGGTATGTGTATTAGGAGCTGGTAGCTGGGCTACTGCTTTAGCAAAAGTATTAAATGATAATGCCAATGAAGTAATACTTTGGGCGAGAAGACAGGAGCAATGTGACGAAATAAATAATAGTCACACTAACATAAGTATCTGGAAGGCTTCGAATTAGATGAAAAAATTAAAAGCTACTACTGATATAGCTGAGGCAATAGCAGATTCTAAAGTTATTGTTTTAGCTGTTCCTTCTCAACAGGTTAGGTCAGTTTGTCAAAAGATAAAGAGTTTAGTTATCATCTGACCAAATAGTAGTCAATGTAGCAAAAGGTATAGAAAATAAGACTGGAAAAAGAATATCTCAGATATGCCTTGAGGAACTTCCAAATAATAATATTGTATGCTATCGGGCCTTCTCATTCTGAAGAAGTCTCTAGAAATATTCCTACAGCAGTAGTAGCCGCTTCAGAATGTATAGATACATCACAGACGATACAAGATTATTTTATGAATAAATACTTTAGAGTATATACAAATAACGACCTTATAGGTGTGGAGTTGGGCGGTGCTACTAAAAATATAATCGCTTTCGGAGCAGGTATATTGGATGGTTTAAACTATGGCGATAACTCTAAGGCAGCTCTTATGACTAGAGGCTTAACTGAAATCAGAAGTTTGGAGTAGCTATGGAGCGGAGCTGTCTACATTTTCGGGCTTATCAGGAATAGGAGATCTTATAGTAACTTGTACAAGTATGCATTCTAGAAATAGAAGAGCAGGTATACTAGTAGGAAAGGGTCTTTCTATTGATGAAACAAAGAAAGAAATAGAAATGGTGGTAGAGGGAATAACAGCTACTATAGCAGTATATGAAATGGCAGAAAAAATGAATATCGAGATGCCAATTACTGAGTGTATATATAGATTATTACCACAGATCTAATCCAGAAGAGGGTTATGGAGTTAATGACAAGATCAAAAAACATGAAAATGAATCGATATTAAATTATAATTCATAAATTTTAAAATAATACATACAATCTTATAAGTTTTTGATATAATAATATATATATGTTATTATGCTTATTGAGATTTAATTATTTTCATCATGATTTTTTAAAAATAATACTATGAAAGTAGGTGTATTAATGATGAGTATTGATAAGAATTTAGATAAGATAAGGCATAACATAGAGGATGTAGCCCAAGGATGTGGCAGAGATTTTAAAGATATATTACTGCTTGGAGTTACTAAAACTGTGGATACAGATTTAGAAAGAAGCAATGAAATATGGCATTACTGATGTTGGAGAGAATAAACCCCAAGAGCTTAGTAGAAAATATGAGCTTATTGGAGATAGAGTAAAGTGGCATCAAATAGGATCTTTACAGACCAATAAGGTAAAATATATTATAGATAAAGTTGAGCTTATACATTCTTTGGATAGAATAAGTCTCGCAAAAGAAATTCAAAAAAGAGCAGAACAACCGATATTACTGTAAAATGTTTAGTACAGGTAAATGTTTCAAAAGAAGAATCAAAACATGGCATATATGCAGAAGATGTAGAGAGCTTCATTAGAGAGTGTTCTGAAAAGTACGATAGAATTAAAATTACGGGATTAATGACAATGGCACCGTTTGATGCGGAAAAAGAAGAAGTAAATCAGTATTTAGAGATTTAAAAAAATTATCAGATGATATTTCTAAATTAAGCTTCCGAATGTCGAAATGAAGGATCTTTCAATGGGAATGAGTCAAGACTTTGATATAGCTATTGAAGAAGGAGCAACAATTGTCAGAATAGGTACAATCCATTTTTGGAAAGAGAAACTATAATAAATAAAATATACAGACATTGCTAGGAGGTAAATTATGGCAGGTTTTAAAGATAAAATGGGAAAATTAAAAGACTGGATGATAACAGACGACGAAAACTCTGATGAAGAATACGATTCATATGAAGATGAATATGATGATAGCTATGAAGAATATGATGATAACTTTGAAGAGTACGAAGAAGATACAGATATTACATCTACATCGTCATCATATGCAGCAGGTATAGCTGCAGCAGAGTAGCGGATTATCAGGCTCATAACCAAATGAAGGTTGTAATTGTTGAGCCAAAAGTATACGATGATGCAGCTACAATTGCTGACCATCTAAAGCTTAGAAAAACTGTAATAGTAAATCTTGAAAATATGACACAGCAAAATACTAAAAAGTCTATATTTGACTTTATGAATGGAGCCGTATACGTATTGGATGGTAGCATACAGAGAGTTTCAAAATCTATATTTATTCTTGCACCGAAAAATGTTGATGTGGATGCAAGCATAAAAAAGAACTTGAAAGTAAGGCTATTTTTCCTTGCAAAGTAGATAATTTAAAGCGAGGATAATAATATGGGAATAGTGAAAGTTGCATTGCAATATCTAATAAATATTATAGTTTGGGTGATTATCGCAAAAGCTATACTTTCTTGGTTTCCTGGTGCACAAAGTAGTAGCCTATATACTATGTTAGATCAATTTACGGAACTGTAGAGGCGCCTATAAGGAAGATTTTGGCAAGTATATGTCTGGACCTTTAGATTTTACTCCTATGATAGCGATTATATTTCTTATGATAATAGGAAAATTAATTATGAGATTTTTGTAGGTGTAAAATGGATAAATTAAGGGTTACAAATCATATCAAGGATGATGATTTGAGAATTAAGATGTATAGGGTTGTCGATATCTGTAATTCGGTGCTTAAAAACTATGAGTATAGACAAACTGATTTTTTAAATCCATTTGAAATAAAAAATGCAGTGGCAATAGTCAATTTAATCAGGATTTAGCTTGTAGGATAGATGGTGGATATGATGATGCAGAAAGGTCAGTATTATCAATTTTTCCATATTATCAGCAAGTAGAAAGCTCTGATGTTGAAATTAGTTTTTTTACAGATTGATGGAATTTTAAATTTTCATCTGTTTCACATCGAGATTACTTGGGGCTATACTAGGCCTAGGTATAAAAAAGAGAAAAAATTGGGGACATACTAGTACATGAGGATTACTGTCAGCTAATAGTTGAAAGTGAAATATCAGACTATATAATATACAATCTAGATAAGGTTGGAATAATAGAGTTAGCTTAAAAAGTATAGACAGAAGTGATATAATAAAGTCAAGTCAAACTTTTGATGAGAGATCACTTATCTATATCTTCTCTTAGACTAGACAATATTATTTCTTCAGTATTTAAACTATCTAGACAAGAGGCAACTAAGCTTATAGATTCAGGGTTTGTTTCAGTTAATTATGAAAAAATCTACAAAAATTCAAGTTTAGTCGAGGGAGAGTCGGTAATCTCAGTCAGGAAAAAAGAAAGTTTATTTTGAGTGAAGTAGGAGATACTACTAGAAAAGGCAAAATCAAAATAAAAACAATATTCGTATAGGGAAGTGAGATAAATGATTACACCAGAAGAAATAAGCAATAAAGAATTTAAAAAAGGGATTTAGGGGTTACAGCGAAGAAGAAGTAGATGTATTTCTAGATCAATTAAAAGATGACTATGAAGTTATTGTAAAAGAAAATGAAGCCGTAAAAGAAAATTACTTATGTATCAAGAACAAGTAAGTAAAATATTCTAGCATAGAGGAAACATTAAAAGAAACTTTAATCACAGCTCAAAGTGCGGCAGAAGATACTACTAGTGCTGCCAATAAAAAGGCTAGAATAATAGTTCAGGAAGCGGAACTTCAGTCAAAGCAAATAATTGACAGTGCAAATAATAAGGTTGTAGAAATAAGAAATGAGTATGAATCTCTTATAAAAGAATTTAAAGTATTCGAAATAAATTTAAATCTTTATTAGAAGATGAAATGCAAAATGTTGATGATATCTTTAGTGATATAACTAATGAAAATGATGGCTTTAATCAAGTGAATTCACCAACAACTTTTGAAGGTACAGGACAATGAGAATGTCAGTTCTAGAAGATGTTCAGGAAGAAGAAGAAAATAACATCGGTATTCAGACAGTTGAGGATATACAAGAGTCTAAGCAGAAGACGAATCAGGTTCTCCTGAAGATATATTTAAGATAAAATAGTATTTTGTCTGATTTAAGAGTAAATACTTTATAAAAAGTGTAGTATTTTCAATAAAAATTGAAAAAGGTTTATAAAAACTATTGACGATTTGTTTTTTTTAACATATAATCAATAACAATAGATTTATAAAAGCTATGACGAAGAGAGTAGTGTATATAAACTTTTTAGCGAGTCGGGTTTGGTGCAAGCCGATAAAGTATTGTTACATGAAGATCACTTCTGAGCAGAAGGCTGAAAGTTTTTTACAATTAAGCCACCGGTGGTTTCGATATAGACCTTTGAGAGTTCAGTTACAGAATTTATCTGTATTTGAGAATTAGGGTGGTAACGCGATTTTAGCTCGTCCTTGCATTGCAAGGTGACGGGTTTTTTTATTTGCAAAATATCTGAAAATCATCTTGCTACTATAAAATTTATAAAAAGGAGATAAAGAGATGGAAAAAGAATTAGTATTCGATAAGCTTTATGATGGAAGTATAGCTCAGCCGAAGAAGAAACTTTAAAAACTTGGAGAGAAGATAATATTCTTGAAAAAGTCCTTGAAAAGGGAAAAATGATCCGACTTTTGTGTTTTATGAAGGACCTCCAACAGCAAATGGTAATCCTGGAATACACCACGTTATATCAAGAACATTAAAAGACTGGGTATGTAGATATAAGACAATGAGTGGTTACAAGGTGCCAAGAAAAGCAGGTTGGGACACTCATGGACTACCAGTTGAATTACAGGTTGAAAAGCAGTTAGGATTATCAGATAAAAGGCATAGAAGATTATGGTATAGAAGAATTTTGTGATAAATGTAGAGACTCTGTATTTTCATATGAGAAAGAATGGAGAGAAATGACTGAAAGAATGGCTTATCAGTAGATTTGGATGATCCATACATAACATTAGATAATGACTACATAGAAACTTTATGGTGGATATTAGATAAAATGAACAATGATAATCTTCTATATGAAGGACATAAAATACTACCATATTGCCCTAGATGTGGAAACTGGACTAGCTTCTCATGAGGTTGCTCAGGGATACAAGGAAGTAAAGACTAATACACTTGTGGCTAAGTTTAAGAAAAAAGGAACAGTAAATGAGTACTTCTTAGCATGGACTACTACTCCTTGGACATTACCTTCAAATGTAGCCTTAACTGTAAATCCAGATATTGACTATATCAAAGCCCAAAAGGGAGAGGAAATATATTATATATCAAAGGATTTAGCAAATAAGCATTTGGTGAAGGTGAATATGAAGTCTTAGAGACTATGAAGGGTAAAGATCTTGAATATCAAGAGTATGAACAGTTGATGCCTTTTGTAGAAGTTGATAAGAAAGCATTCTTTATCACTTGTGGAGATTATGTAACAGTAACAGATGGTACTGGTATTGTCCATTCAGCACCTGCATTTGGTGAAGATGACTACACAATGGGAAGAAAGTATTCACTTCCATTTGTACAACCAGTGATGATGAAGGTAAGTTTACTACTACTCCTTGGAAGGCAAGTTTGTAATGGAAGATGGTCTAGACGTAGAATCATCAAATGGCTAGCAAAAGAAAACAAACTATTCTCAAAGGAAAAGATGCTTCACAACTATCCACATTGTTGGAGATGTTCAACTCCACTTGTATACTATGCAAAACCAGGCTGGTATATAGAAATGACAAAATTAAAGGATAAATTAATAGAAAATAATAATGGCGTAAATTGGTACCCAGAATTTGTAGGTCAGGGAAGGTTTGGAAACTGGCTAGAGGAATTAAAGGACTGGGCAATATCTAGAACAAGATATTGGGGAACTCCACTACCTGTATGGAAATGTGAGTGCGGATCAAAGAGCACTGTTGGATCTAGACAGGAGTTAGCTGATAGAGCTATAGAAGAAGTTAATCCAGAAACATAGATCTTCATAGACCACACGTAGATAATATACACCTAAAATGCCCTGATTGTGGAAAGCCAATGACTAGAGTAACTGAAGTAATAGACTGTTGGTTTGACTCAGGTTCAATGCCTTTTGCACAGTGGCATTACCGTTGAAAATATAGGAGAACTTTTGACCAATTATTCCAGCAGACTATATATGTGAAGGTATAGACCAGACTAGAGGATGGTTCTACTCGCTATTAGCAGTATCAACATATGTAACAGGAAAAGCACCTTATAAAAATGTATGGTAACTGACTTGGTACTTGATAAAAATGGAAAGAAGATGTCAAAATCTAAGGGAAATACAATAAATCCATTTGAAATGTTTGATAAGTACGGTGCAGATGCCTTGAGATGGTATTTGCTATACGTATCACCACCTTGGACACCAATTAAGTTTGATGAAGACGGTTTAAAGGAAATAATCTCTAAGTTATAGGAACATTAAAGAATACTTATAACTTCTTTACACTATATGCTAATACAGATAATCTAAATCCAAAGGACTTCTTTGTAGATTATAAGAAAGAACCAGAGCTAGATAGATGGATTCTTTCTAAGTTCAATAACTTGAAAAAGGAAATTGAAGAAATCTTGAATATTTGAAGTAATAAGTCTATAAGAAGAATGACTGAATTTTTAAACGATGACTTATCTAACTGGTATATAAGAAGAAGTAGAAGAGATTCTGGGGTACTGAATTAACAGAAGATAAGATGGCAGTTTACAATACTACTTATGAAATATTAACAGAGTATTGTAAGATGATTGCTCCATTTGCTCCATATTTATCTGAAGAAATGTATAGAAAGTTAACTGGAGAATATTCAGTTCACTGTGCAGAATATCCAAGATGTGATGAAAGACTAATAGATGAGCGTCTAGAAGAAAAGATGGACCTTACAAAGAACCTTGTTACTCTTGGTAGAGCAGCTAGAGAAAGCTCTAAAATAAAGGTAAGACAGCCTATCTCAGAGGTACTAATAGATGGTAAGTATGAAAGCTTAATATCTGACCTTGTTGGACTTATAAAAGAAGAACTTAATGTTAAGGAAGTAAAATTTGTGAAAGATCTTAGCGAATTTATGAACTTCACATTGAAGCCTAACTTTAAGGTATTAGGACCAGTACTAGGTAAGAATGTAAATAAGTTTGGTAAGTTGCTTTCAACTCTTGATTCTCATGAAGTTGTAGCAAAAACTGAGTCAGGCGAAAAGATAAAGGTTGATTTAGATGGCGAAGAATTGAGTTTGGTAAAGAAGAAATATTGATAAATATAGAATCAAAGCCAGGCTTCAACGTTGCTATGGAAAACAATCTATTTGTAATACTAGAGACAGTTCTTACTGAAGATTTGATCAATGAAGGACTTGCTAGAGAGTTTATATCTAAAGTTCAGCAGATGAGAAAGTCTAGCGGATTTGAAGTTTTAGATAATATAAATGTTTATTACAATGGTGACGCTGATGTTCAAAGAGCAGTAGAGTCATTTGATGAATATATAAAGAATGAAACACTTTCACTATCTATCAATAAGGTTGATGAAGAAGGATTAGAGGTACAAAATCTTAATGATCATGAAACAGGAATAAAGGTAGAAAGAGCATAAAACTTAGAAGATATTAATTTTTACAGCTAGTTAATTGTTGAAATTTAACTTCTGTTTTTTAGTTCAAAATAGTGTAAGTAGATAATATTATTTTATAAAAAATGAAAAATAAATATATATCTTAAAGAGTTGTTGCCTTTGCAGCAACTCTTTTTTATAAAAATTATGAAACTAAGTGTCTAAATATGGTATAATATACCTTAGGAAATTTTGCAGTTTGGTGGTGATTAATGAGGATTAGAGCACTAGATGTTACAGAGCTAAATGAATATATAAAAAGGCTTTTAAATGATGATCCCAAAACTAAGTAATATCAAGGTACGTGGGAGAGATTTCTAACTTTAAATTCACTCTTCAGGAAAACGTATATTTATCTTTAAAGGATGAAAATTCAAAGGTAAACTGTATGATTCATAAAAATAGTTTTGATAAAATCTGGAATTAGAGGACGGTAAAAAAATAATTGCAGATGGGTACATATCTTCATATATTAGAGGTGGATATATCAATTATATATTAGAAAGATAGAAATAGAGGGCGAAGGTGAGCTTTATAGAGAGTTTATTAAGTTGAAAAATAAACTAGAAAAAGAGGGCTTGTTTGATTATGAATATAAAAAACAAATACCGACCTTTCCTAAAAGTATAGGTGTAATAACTTCTCCCACTGGGGGCAGTTATTAAAGATATAATAAATGTAGTCAAGAGAAGATATCCAAAATTAATATAAAGCTTTATCCAGTATTAGTACAAGGACCTAGGTCCAAAGATAATCTTGTAGAAGCTTTAGAGTTTTTTAATAAAAATAAAAATGTTGAATCATAATTATAGGAAGAGGCGGTGGATCTTTAGAAGAGTTATGGTCTTTCAATGAAGAGAGTGTTGCTAGAGCAGTATTTAATTCAGAAATACCTGTAATATCAGCTGTAGGTCATGAAACAGACTTTACAATTTGTGACTTTGTATCTGATATGAGGGCTCCGACTCCATCTGCTGCTGCAGAGATTGCAACGCCAAATTTAATGGATATCTTGAACTATCAAAACAATATATTAAAAGCTATGAAAAGCTCCGTTATTAATACGGTCAATTATCAAAGTCAAAAACTAGATTCAAGTATTCATAGATTATTCTTTACAAGGAAAGATCTTTATTTACAGATAGGTATATGGAGCTTGATAGATATCAAGAAAGAATAGAAAATACAATGAGCTTATTGTTGAGAGAAGAAAGAGAAAAGTTGAATATGTTTCAAATAGTATGGCAAACTTAAATCCATTTTCAGTTCTTGAAAGAGGTTATTCCCTTGCACAAAAGGATAATATCTTGGTATCAAAAGTAGAAGATGTTTCGCTTGGTGATAAAATAGACCTAAGGGTGAGCGATGGAAGTATAGAGTGTGAAGTAATAAATAGTAGAAAGAAGTAGTGAGGTTGATTTATGAAAGATATAGACTTGAAAGATTTATCTTATGAAGAAGCAATGTCTAAAATGGAAGATATACTTAAAAAGTTAGAATCGGGGAATAATAAACTAGATGACTCCTTAAAGCTATATGAAGAAGGAATTAAGTTATATAGATTATTGCAATGAAATATTAGACAAGGCTGAATTAAAAGTAAGCAAGTTTAATGATCAAAATGAAGAAGTTGAGGTGAATATATAATGAACTTTATTTCTGAATTAAAAGAAAAGAGTAGCTATATAGATGAAAAATTAGAAAAATATATGCCAGAGGAAGTTGGATATCAAAAAACAGTGCTTGAAGCTATGAACTATAGTTTGAGAGCTGGTGGAAAAAGATAAGACCGATATTATTAATGGAATCTTATAGAATCTGTGGTGGAAGTGATGAAGCATTTATTCCATACAGTGTAGCTATGGAGATGATACATACTTATTCTTTGATACATGATGATTTACCAGCTCTTGACAATGATGATTTGAAAAGAGGAAAAGCAACAAATCACAAAGTGTTTGGAGAGGCAATGGCAATTTTAGCAGTGATGCACTTTTAAGTCATGCCTTTGAAATAATGCTAGGTGAAAGTGTAGTATCTAAGTATCCAGAAAGAGGCTTAAGTGCTAGTTTATGAAATATCTAAAGCTGCTGGTATATATGGAATGATAGCAGGGCAAGTAGTAGATGTAGAAAGTGAAGGAAAGAATATTGATAGAGAAAAGCTAGATTTTATACATATGAATAAAACTGCAAAAATGATAATTGCAAGTATGAGAGCAGGTGCATTGCTTGCTGGTGTAGATAGCGAAAAACTAAATGCAGTGAGTATATATGGTGAAAGGATAGGTCTCGCTTTTCAGATAGTAGATGACATATTGGATATAGTTGGAGATGAAAAAACTTAGGAAAGCACATTGGTAGTGATCTAGAGAACGAAAAATCTACTTACCCTTCTATTTTTGGTATAGAAAAGTCATGGGAAATTGCTAGAAATTTAATAAAAGAAACAAAGGAGATGTTGGATATTTTTGATAGGAAAGATAGTCAGTTCTTATCAAGCTTATCTGACTATATTGTTAATAGAGAATATTAGATTTATTATAGGGGGAAATAATGAATTATTTCATAGATTTTTTTGCAAACAAGACATTATGGATAAGTGTACTTTCATGTTTTATTGCACAGTTCTTTAAGATGTTTACAGGAAGAAAGAGAGTAGAAATATCCAGAATATTTATTTCTGGTGGTATGCCTAGCTCTCATAGTTCATTTGTTAGCTGTATGACTACAATGATAGGACTGGGACATGGATTTAATTCAGATATTTTTGCCGTAGCTGCTGTGATTCATGTATTATAATGTATGATGCATCAGGTGTGAGACAGGCAGTAGGTAAACAGGCTACAATATTGAACCAACTTGTAGATGCTTGGCAGAGCAAAAGACCTATTCAACAAGAAAAATTTGAAGGAGTTAATAGGGCATACTCCTAAGCAAGTGCTTTTTGGGGCTTTGTTGGGAATTGTAGTTGCAATAATATTTTATTAGTTAGGTGATAAAAATGTATAAACTATTAGAGGGTGTAAATTCACCCCAAGATATAAAAAAAATGAATATGAAGCAATTGAAAGAACTGTCAAAAGAAATAAGAAAGTTTTAGTCAGAAATATTTCAGAGACAGGGGGGCATTTAGCCTCTAACTTAGGTATAGTAGAAGTGACTCTTGCTTTACACAAGGTGTTTGATAGCCCCGTTGACAAGCTTATATGGGATGTAGGACATCAGTCATATGTCCATAAGATGATAACTGGGAGAAAGGAAGAATTCCCTACACTAAGGCAGTACAATGGATTGTCTGGTTTTCCTAAGGAAAGTGAAAGTGAACATGATATATTTGATACTGGGCATAGCTCGACATCTATATCTGCTGCACTAGGTATTGCAAGTGCTAGAGATATCAAAAAAGAAGATTATGATGTTATTGCAATTATAGGTGATGGAGCTATCACTGGTGGAATGGCAATAGAGGCATTAAATAATCTGGGCTATATGGAAAAAGATATGATAATAATTTTTAATGACAATGAAATGTCTATAGATAAAAATACAGGTGCTTTTTCTTCCTATATGTCAAAGATTATTAAAAATAGTGAAGCGATGTCCTTTAAGGACAATATAGATAAAAATAATGAATATGACATCTGTTGGGGAAGCTTTTTCAAAAAGAGCAAACAGGCTCACTGATTCAATAATATCTAGTATATCACCATCGGAGTGTAGCTTTATGGATGCACTAGGTGTGAAATATATTGGTCCAATAGATGGACATAATATTGAAGAATTGATTGATATATTAGTATGCAAAGCATATTAAGGGTCCGAAGTTCATACATGTAAAAACTGTTAAGGGCAAGGGGTATAGATTTGCAGAAGATAGACCAGATGCCTACCATGGAGTAGGTAAATTTGATTATCGAGAAGGTGTGAAAAAATCAGAAAAAAGATCTATTTCATCAATGGTAGGAATGACTCTTTCTGATATGGCAGATTCAAATGAAAAGATAGTTGCCATTACAGCAGCTATGCCATCAGGAACAGGACTTAATATATATGAAAAGTTCCATCCAGATAGATACTTTGATGTGGGAATTGCAGAACAGCATGGAGTTACCTTTTCTGCAGGACTAGCAAAGGCCGGTATGAAACCATATTTTGCAGTATATTCAACATTTTTACAAAGAGCTTACGATCAGTTGATACATGATGTATGCATTACAAATAAGGCGGTTACTTTTTTGGTAGATAGAGCAGGTTTGGTAGGTAATGATGGAGAAACACATCACGGTGAATTTGATTTATCCTATCTAAATCCAATACCAAATATAACAGTAATGGCTCCATCTGATACAAGAGAAATGATGGATATGATGTACTTTTCACAGAAGATACTTTCGCCGTTAGCGATTAGATACCTAGAGGAAGTGAGTATTACTTGGATAAAGACGATTATAGCTTTATGAAGTGCTCAAAAATTGAAAAATTACCTTTAACTATGGAGAAATATAGGTAGACCACAGATTATATATGATGGCATAAAAGAAGGCACAAAAAAGATAGCAATTCTTTCTATAGGAAATATGCTACTTCCATCTATGGAAGCAGTAGATATGATACTAAAAGAAAATGATAATATCTCTTTCAAGATAATAAATGCAAGATATCTAAAACCATTAGATGAAAAAGTATATCTGGAAATATTACAAGGGATAGATAAGGTCTACACTGTTGAAGACAATGTAGTAACAGGTGGATACGGTAGTAGTATAGAACATTTGATAGCATCAAATGATTTAAAAATAGATTTAGAGATAATAGGTATTCCAGAAAGGTTTATAGCACATGGAAATACTGAAGATCTTATGGATGAAATAGCTATGTCATCCGAAAAATTAAAAGAGAGAATAGAGGTTTTTTAATGAAAAAAGAATAGATGTTTTACTTGTAGATATGGGCTACTTTGAAAGCAGAGAGCAGGCGAGAAGACATATTATGGCTGGTAGTGTATTTGTAGACAATCAAAGAGTTGACAAGGCAGGTACAGCAGTCAAGATCGATTCTGATATAAGAGTAAAGGGAAAGTTGATACCATATGTAAGTAGAGGTGGATTAAAGCTTGAAAAGGCTCTTAAAAACTTCGATCTAACAGTTAAAGATAAGGTATGTATGGATATTGGAGCATCTACTGGTGGTTTTACTGATTGTATGCTTCAAAATGGAGCAAGAAAAGTAATATTCAGTTGATGTTGGCTATGGTCAGTTGGCTTTGGGAAACTAAGACAAGATGAAAGAGTAGTTTGCCTTGAAGACAGAATATAAGATATTTAGATGAGAGTCTTTTAGATGAAAAACCTAATTTTGCATCTATAGATGTATCTTTTATATCCTAAGATTAGTACATCCAAAAGCTTGGAGTATACTGGGTGATTCAGGTAGAATAGTAGCTCTTATCAAACCTCAGTTTGAGGCAGGAAGAGAAAAAGTAGGTAAAAAGGGTGTAGTTAGAGAAAAGTCAACACATATTGAAGTTATAGATCATATATCTAAAATTGCATTAAAAGATGGCTTTAGAATATTGGACTTGGATTTTTCTCCTATAAAGGGACCTGAAGGCAATATAGAGTACCTAGTATATCTAGAAAAAATAGAAAACAAGCTAGAAGAAGATGCTTCAGCAGACGAATTTGAAAAATACATAGCTGATAATGATTCATAAGTGGATATGAAAGCTCATATAATGACTATTATAAAAAAATTGTTGAGTTAGTAGGGGAGTCGCACTCTTTAGACAAATATTTTGGGGGAAGTTATGATTTACAAATTTATATATGAAAAACTGTGCCTTGGTAGAGGAGTTAAGAGTAAATTTTGGGAAAAAAGGTCTAAATATACTCTCGGGGAAACTGGTTCTGGAAAGTCTATAATTTTGGAAGCTCTAAATCTCTGTTTAGGCGGAAAATACGATAGAACTTTTCTTAGAAGAGGATCTCAATCAGGGGAAGTTGAGACTGTTCTATTTGTTGAAAATGATAAATTTTTAAATAAAATAAAAGATTTGGATATAGAAATAGATGAAGATAATTTGCTAGTAGTTTCAAGGAAACTTTTTTCCGATGGTAGAAGTACTACTAAAATAAATGGTAAAAATATCAAAGTATCAGACCTAAAGAAGCTGATGTCTTTAGTTGTAGATATGCATGGACAACATCAAAATCAAGCTCTCTATAGCAAAGAAAATCACTTGGAGTTTCTTGATTTATATGGGAAAAATAAGATAAAAAGCAGACTAAATAATTAAAAAAGGATACAAGGAATATAATGATATAAAAAAAGCAGATATTAAAGCTAAATGATAATAAGTCTGAGATGGAAGTTCAGCGAGAGAGAGATCTGTTAAAGTTTCCCAAAAAAATGAAATCGAAGCAGCAAATCTAAGTCTTGAGGAATACAATGATTTGAAAGTGAAAAAAGAAATATTTGTAAAAAGTGAGAAAATATTTAATTCACTTAATGAAGCATATTCCCTACTGCATGCAGGACAGTTTAATTCAGAGGAACAGGTAGGTAAGGTTTCAAACTCACTATCTTCCATATCAAAATATGATAAGGAATTGGAAGAAATAGAAATATCTACAAATAATGTACTTTATGAACTAGAGGATATCTCAGCCAATATTAGATCTTATCTTGATAATATAGATTTTGAGCCATACTTGTTAAATGAGATACAGGAAAAATTAGATGTAATCAATAATCTAAGAAGAAAATATGGAGATACAATAGAAGAAATTTTAAGCTATTGTGATAAATTAAGGAAAGACTTGATGATATTGACAATAGAGAAGAAAAAAATACTGAATTACAATTGAGTTTATTGAAAAAAGAGAAAGAGCTAGCTGTAAAGGCGGAAGAACTTTCAGAGGGTAGAAAAAAGATGGCAAGTAAGCTAGAGGAGGAACTTTTAGAAGAGTTATCTAGCTTGAATATGAAAAACACAAAATTTAAGGTTGATTTTAAAAAGATAGAGTATAATGAAAACGGGTATGATGATGTTGAGTTTTTAGTATCATTTAATCTAGGTGAAGAAATGAATCCACTATATAAGGTAGCGTCCGGTGGAGAAATGTCTAGGTTTATGCTAGCTTTTAAATCAATATTGTCAGATGTTGATAAAATAGATTCATTGATTTTTTATGAGATAGATTCAGGGATTAGTGGAAGGGCTGCACAGACTGTAGGTGAAAAGTTGTCAAGAATATCTAAAGACAAACAACTTTTATGTATAACACATCTACCACAGATTGCTTCATTTGCAGACGAACATTTTCTATATAGAGAAAAATGTAGAAAATGATAGAACATATACAACTATCGAAAAGTTAGATAGAGATTCAAAGAAAAATGAGATTGCAAGGTTAATATCTGGTATGAAAAATTACAGAAAAAACGATAGAACATGCTGATGAAATGCTAGATATAGCTGATGAAATAAAAAAATAATTCCCATTTTATTATGGTGAATCTAGGAGGTTAAGATGCGAGTAGAAGCGAAATTGAGAAAAGATAGAAAAACAAAAAAGCTCGCAAAGAGGATAATGGCTGTGAAATAGCCCTTATTAACCACATTGATATAGATGAAGTGGCTGCAAAATCTTTGGTAGAAGCTAAAATAAAGTTAGTAATAAATGCAGCAGAATCTATAAGTGGTAGATATCCAAAAGCAGGACCTAATATATTGGTCAATGAAAATATACTTATAATTGATAATGTTGGAGAAGAAACATTTGACTCTCTTGAAGAAGGAGATACAATCATTGTTGAAGATGGAAAGATTTATCTAGACAATGAACTTATTGGAGAAGGAGAGCTTATGACATCTGATGTCGTTGCTCAAAAGACTAAGCACGCCTATGAAAATATAGGTGCAGAGTTGGATAGATTTATAGATAATACTATAGAATATGCAAGGAAAGAAAAAGGAATGATTTTAGGTGATGTAGAAATACCTAAAATGAAAACAAACTATGATGGCAAGCATGTCTTAGTCGTGGTAAGAGGCCATAATTATAAGGCTGACTTACAGGCAATAATATCTTATATAGAGGAAGTTAAACCTGTACTTGTAGGTGTTGATGGAGGAGCGGATGCACTCTTGGAATTTGGTTATAAGCTGATGTTATCGTTGGAGATATGGATAGTGTTTCTGATGAAGCATTAAAATCAGCTAAAGAAATAGTTGTACATGCTTATACAAATGGTAAGGCTCCTGGTTTAAAGAGAGTTGAAGAATTAGGTTTAAAGGCTGTGATATTTGCATCTCCAGGTACTAGCGAGGATATTGCAATGTTAGCAGCATATGAATATAATGCAAAGCTAATAGTTGCACTTGGAACCCATTCAAATATGATCGATTTTTTGGAAAAAGGAAGAAAAGGAATGGCATCTACATTTTTAGTAAGGCTGAAAATAGGTGCAAGACTTATAGACGCAAGAGGTGTAAGTATGCTTTACAAGAGCAGATTAAAGCTAAAGTATATCCTGGCTCTTATTGTAACGGCACTTTTTCCAGTGCTCATATTAATCTCATTATCTCCAAAGGTTCAAACTTTTATGCGCTAGTAGAGATAAAGATGAGATTATTATTAGGAATGTAAGATGTTTATTTTAAAACATCTTTATATAAATAATTAAAACAGGAAGGTTGATAAAATGCATATTAATTTTAAATATTTCATTGTCTCAATTGGATCAATATTTTTAGCTTTAGGAATAGGAATACTAGTGGGATCAAGTCTTGGTAGTAATGAGACGATTCAAAAGCAAAATGAAGCAATTGTAAAAGACATTGATGAGCAATTCAATGAATTGAAGACGAAGGATGAACAATTAAGTAAAGAAAATATTTCTTTAAAGGAGAATACAGATAGGTATAAGAAGTACATAGAATCAAATGAACTTCTACTAACTGCAGGAAAATTAACGGGTAGACAAATAGGAATTATATCTTTTAGTGAAAAGGACTCCCTAGATAATTTGGATACAGTGATAAGTAATGCAGGAGGAAATGTGGCTTTTAATATTGTAATTAATGAGTCACTATTTGAAAAAGGAAGTGCTCAAAAGATAAATGAAAAGTTACAAACAAATATATCTAAGAATTCAGAGTTGATAGATCTTGTATCAAGTGCTATCAAAGAGTCTGATATAAATGGAAAGTTAAACATTCTTCTGAACTAGGTTATATAAAAGTTGAAAAATATACTAATCAATTTGATACAGTAAATAATATAGTTGTATTTAATAACCCAGTTACAAAGATGAAAAATAAGTTAACGATACTCGAAAAGCCTATAATTGAAAATATGAAAGCTGAGAAGCAGTATTGGCTGTTCAGAATTCATCTTCAAGTAAAGATAGTCTTCAAGAATTATCTAAGTTAAAAATAGCTACTATAAATAACGTTGATCATCAATAGGACATATATCTCTTATAACATGCTTGGCAAATGACAAAAAAATAGGAGATTTTGGAAAGAATGATGATAATATCGTTACAATACCAGTAGCTAAATAATGGAGGAAAAAGATGTTTACTAGTATAATAATACCACATATAATGAAGCTGGGAGAATAAAAGATACTTTGGATCACATAGTCGACATCGATATAATAAATGAAATATTAGTAGTCGATGATGGTTCAAAAGATAATACCGCAGAGCTTTTGGCAGCGTATAAAAATAGTAAAGTTAAATACTGGAAACAAAACCCTAATCAAGGTAAGGGTAAAGCATTAGAAAAAGGACTTGAAATGCTAGATAAAGACAGCGAAATAGTAGTCTTCTTAGATGCTGATATAGGAAAAACATCTTCAGAAGTTATTAAAATTATCCAGCCAGTTATTAATGGAGAGTGTGACGTTGCAATAGCAAAGTTTAGGCCAGCCAAGAAAAGGGTGGAATGGGATTTGTGAAAAGACTAGCTAGAGATTCTGTGTATAACTAACTGGTGTAAAACTTGATTCAACAATATCTGGTCAAGAGCTTTTAAAAAAAGAAGTAATTGAGAAATTTGACTCAATACCAGATGGATACGGTGTAGAAGTAGGGATGACTATTGATATTTTAAAATGGAATTATAGTGTTAAAGAATATCTGGTTGATATGACACTAATGAAACTGGGA
>JAPVLO010003314.1:0-56970 GCA_027257055.1 Cephalopachus bancanus
TCTCAATCTGCTGATAATACATGTAAGATAAGCCAGATGGAGAATTTTTGCTTCTTGCTGTCACAGGGGTCCACTCAGTCTGAGATGGCTGCCAGGGCCCACCCACCCCAGTGAAACCTCTCCAGTGGAACTGCATCCAGTCTAGGGCAATGGTGATGATTTGTCTTGAGCTAAAGTTCCAGAGCTGGACTCAAAGGTAGGAGAGTCATGGGGAAGGCACCAAAGGTGAGAATCGGAAGGGTCTCCTCCTACATGTGCAGGTTTGTTATATCAATATACTGGGTGATGGTGGGGATTTGGTTTCTGGTGTACCCATTACGCAAATAGTGGACATCTTACCTGATGGGCAATTTTTCAACCCTGAAATCCTTTCACCACTTATGGAGTCCCTAGTGTCTGTTCAGTTGTCCTTACGCCTTACCCAGTGGTTAGCTCCAGTTTGTAGGTGAGAACGTGGGTATTCAGTTCTCTGTTTCTGACACACACAACTTTTATGGAGACTGAGTTTCATGGGGGTCAAGGATGCTCTGTAGACATGGAATTCTGACAGGGATGGCACGATCATCACTAGCCACTCCTAACCTTGCAGTTTCCTATCTGTGACACAGGTGGCAGCTTTCCCAGTCTCAGGTCTGCAGTGTGACTCTGGATGGCATTTCTGGAATCCCTGACTTGAGGCTATTCCCTTAGCCCTACTGAATGTTCTCTGGGAAGTAGGTTTTTACGAACCTACCCAAAAGGCTGAGGGAGCTGAGAGGTCAAAGAAAGATGCCAAGAAATCCAGTTTCTTAGAAGGAAGCATTTAATAGGGACTTTTGTCTAGAGGGCTATGAGACTTGAATCCCTGCACCCACTCTCTAGAAAATTTTCTTAATATAGCAAGTTTTCGTAGTTAAACATTTGATGCTGGTCTTTCCTCAGACTTTCCTGTTAAACTAGTGACTGGTGTGGAGGTTAGATAAACATCTTCATGTGGGTTATCTATGCTACCAACAGGATTTCTTTATGAGGGATTTTTGTGCTACAGAAAGTGTTTAATGACCTTGTTGCAGATGCAAGAATCAAGCATCAGTGATCATTGCAGCATTGCTTCAAGATGGCATCACTCTTGCCATGTGAAGGGCTATTTTTCTACACCAAAAAATCATGGAGCCAAAATAAATCCTTTAGTATAAGGCTTTTAGTTCTAAAAAGAAAAAGCTGTTAACCACTAATAAAAACTTTGACATAATAAGAAAATTTTCTAGAGGGTGGGTGCAGGGATTCAAGTCTCACAGTACTCTATACAAACATAATAAATAATATTAAAGATAGTTTCTGGCAGGAAAATCTAAAGGGAAATGGAATATGGCATTCTCCCACCAACATTGGATTTGAAGGAAAATAGATCAAATAAATCTTATTTAACTTATTACTATAACAGCAAAAGAGAAAATTAAAACAACTACACCATTGTGTGTGAGACAGTTGAGATACATCTTCATGAGGAAAGCATTCTGAGGTTGAGGGACCCCCAAATGTGGATGAGGGAGGTTCTGTGCTCAGGTCACCAAACTGGGCTCCTTTGTACATGGGGATGAGGCAGGAGGCTGTCCTGAGCAAAGTTCCACAGGGTAGGGAAAGGAGAACTCTGACCCACGGACACTTGGGAGTACACTGAATATGTTCCTGCTGAAATTACATAACAGACATTTCTCAGAGCTAACTCATCAATACCTCCGAAATATCTACCTGACAGGCTCAAGAACATCATTATGATTTCTTTCTCATTTTAATGATGAGTAAACTGAGATTTCAAAGAGGTGAATTGGTGAACCCAAGGAGTAGAAAGTGGATAAGGGGCAGAGGCAGGCCTAGGTCCACACAGCCAGCCTCTCAGAGTAATCGTCTTTACAGATCCAAGTCCCCCATCAGTGAAATGAGTGTCTCACACTAAGATGGCTTCAGTCTTGAGAAGCTACACTGAGGGGGAGGGAGACCAGACCTGTCCCAGTCAGCATCTCGCCCCCCACACTCCACTCCCTGGCAGAGGAACCTAGCCCTGTGCCTGTACCTCCAGTGCCTCTGGGCTCCACAGCAGCCCTTGGCCAACCTCAGCCACCTCCCCTGCACTCTGAGTCACACACAGGCCTGAACCTTGAGCCCAGCACCCTCCTACATGAGATGCTGGCCTGAGAAACCTAGTTGGTATCTCCACTGAAACAGGGACCCTCACATCCTGAGCTGGAGGTAGTCAGTCCTTCCCTCCCTTGTGGGGCAGTGGGCATTGTGATCCCAGTGGCCCTGGGTCTGGTTTTCACAAGGTGTTTTCATCTTAACAACCATCTTATGTTGACTACCTCACCTTTTAAACCTGGGGAAGGCCCTACTGGGGGAGAGAAGGCTCAGGCCTGTGCTGAGGCCAAGCTCCCATCCAAGCTAAGTACGTAAGCCACATCAGACAGGCCTGGTGACAGTTAACTTGAGGTGTCAAACTTTAAATTTAGGTGGATGAAGAAAAACATAGACAGCAGAGACTCTTTCTGTGAGAGATTAGAGTTAACTCTTTAGACTGGGTTAAAAAGATCTGACCTCTCTAAGGGGGCTGGCCTCCTCCAATCCATGGAAGGCCTGGGTAGAACAAGAAGAAACAAGAAAGGGTGATGCACTCCTTCTTCTAGTGCTAGGACCTCCATCTCCCACCCTCACTGGCACTCCTGATATTCAGGCCTTTGACCTTGGTCTTACACCACTGGTCCCAGGTTCTCAGGCCTTCAGACACAGACTGATTACAGGCAGCATCCCTGAGTCTAAAGCTTGCAGAGAGCAAGTATGTTGTGGAACTTCTCAGCTCAATAATAGTGTGAGCAGATTACTATAATCAATCCCTATTTATTGGTTCCATACGGTCAGTCCTCCATACTCCCAGGTTTTACATTCAACAAATTGTAGATGGAAAATATTTGAAAAATAAGAATACAAAATAAAATAAAATAAAATATATTTAAGGAGCAACAGAGCATTAAAATTATTCATATGGCATTATGCGTCATCTAGAGCTGGTTTAATCTGCACAGGAGGATGTGGTCATGTGGTGTGCAAGTTTTATGCCATGTTATATGAGAGTCTTGGGATGCTTGGCAGCCTGAGAACACCATTCTGGTATAGGAGAGCTCCAAAAGTTGAATGATGAGAGCCCTTGTGCTAAAGCCAATCTTGGGAGCCTGCCCTGTAGATTGTGGTGTCTACAGGGGTCCTGGAACCAATCTCTCATGAATGATCCTGGATGACTGAATATCCAGTTGACTCTGTGTCTCTGTAAAGCCCTGATAATGCAGGCATCTCTCTCCAGGTCTTCCTTCATCTCCGGAATTCCCTCTAGGTTATTGGCCTCAGGTTATCAGTATTCCTCTCCTATCCAGAGCGGGCACACAGAACACGTCAAACAACACAACCTTCCACCCACCAAGAGCTCAGGCCACAGCTTCTCTATCCCTGGTGGGAAACATGTAGGCTCTACAGACCCCACCAGCAACCCCCAGAATGTGCCCAAAGACATCTGAGGCTCACCCCAATGGGGAGAGAGGGAAGGGAGACCCCAGCACAAAAACAACTCCCCATTTATGGAGTCAACTCCATCCCTTAAGGACCTCCGTAGGGTGCACCATCAGTCCAGCCTGCCCAACTGCTCACACTCCATGGCATGATCCCCCTCCCTTCCACCCGTGCCAAATGTCTGCTGTCCCCTCTAGATGCTGCTCACGTGGCCCCGGGTCAGCTGGCCCTGTTCTGCCCCAGATGGGGCTCTGGGCTCTCACAGCAAGCTTTTCATCATCTGTGATGTAAGCAGGTGCTCTGGTTTTGGCCCTTCCCCTTCTCATGTAGGACCAGGAGTGTGAAAGGTGAGGTGACGAGGCTCATGCAAGTGAGTGCCTTGTTGCCTTTCCCTAGATCTAAGATTGTCTTTGAATATCCTGGGGATGTCGCATGTACCCAGGAAACAGACAGGCAGCTTTCAGCTAAACTACAGGTGGGGACCTGGATTGTTGGCCACTCAGCCAATATTCAGCACACATTCACCTCGGCACCAGAAGTGACTTCTCTTCCTGTCCAGTCACCAGCTCCTATACTCACTGAGCCCCAAAGTGGCTTCACAGACTGTACAACCTCACCCAGCACCTTTTCTGAAAGAAAGCTTGACCTGTGAGGGGCTCAAGACACAGAGCTCTCGGGAAAAAAAATTAAGGGGAGATCTGCTCTCCTAATTATTCACAGGGTGTCCTGAGTCTTGTGTGATCCACTGCTCCATAGCCAACACCACAGCCCACTCTGTGTGTGTGTGCCCACCTCCTCAGGACCCAAAAGACTCCACCACAGGATTGGGCCCAGAGACACAGTCCAGCGTCAGCCATCTTGCTTTCTAGTAGAGGCGCATTGTAGGACAGCTGACAATTTAGTGTGTGTACTCATACCTCATTGCTGAATATCACTAACGTGACCTTCAAAGTACTCCCCTTGGGAAGCTCTGCACTGATACAAAGTCCAAATCCACCTATGAAACAATTTTGGAATGTTTTTTTCTGGAATGACCATCAGAACTGTCGTATTGAATGTCATCAAATGTCTTCTTTCCAATATTTCCTTTACCTTCAGGTAAAGAAAAAAGTCACTGGGGGCCAGATCAGGTGAGTAAGGAAGGTATTTTAATCCAGTTAGTTGTACAGTGCTGACAACGTAAATGCTCAGTGGCAAGTTCATGAACTTAATTGTCAGACCTCAGCAAGTAATTGCAACAGCTGTGATGGCCATTCCAGAAAAAGAATTGAGAAATTACATTGACAGGTGGACTAGGCACTGGCATCGGAGCATAGTTTATCAAGGGGAGTACTTCGAAGATGACCACAGTGATTTTCAGCAGTGAGGTCTGTAGCATTTTTTCCAGGATGGTTCAGGCACCTAGTTGTCTAACTTTGCATGTTTAACTTCTCAAGTTCAGTTACTTGCACTCAGCAATAAAAGATGAGAGAGAAAAAGATAGTTCAGTTGTGAAGCAATTCAAAAGTACTTCATTTCGTTGTGAGGAGGAGACGAGAGCTGTAAGTCCATGGGCTCCCTTGATCCATCGCTCTGCCTCCACCTGGCTCTTGGATGTGAGCCTCCTTCTGCCAGGTGGACAGTGGTGAGCAGGCAACTCATTGACTGTTGGGTCCATGGGAGGAAGGGGTCCTGGTTTCTAGCATTTGCCACTTTCTGTGGTGAAAATACCCCACTGTGGATGATTTCAAGTTCCCAACATCATGACACTGAAGGCAGAGTTGGGAGGAGATGCACAGAACCAGCCGCACAGCTGGGTCCAGCTGGGCCAAGCACAGCCCTGCCTGTCGTGGGTCTGACATAGGCATATGCAGGGCACGCTTTTCAAACAGCGTGGCCCCCAAGCACCAGCCAACTACTTCATCAGGAATAAAAGGCAGTCTCTTTCAGAGCAGGAGGAGAATTCTGCTGAGAGATGGCATGTTAGTCCTTGATAGAAACAGCACCCAAAGAGGGTTGCACGAGAATGTGCAACTGTATTTTATTTCCACCTGACAATCTACTTCTTCCCTTCAAAAGTCTTACCTAAGGCTTAATTATGCCTCACCCACTCCTCCTTCACTAAGCCATGCCTATCTAGACTCAAGGGGAATCCCCACTGTTCACTTCTCCATAATACTGTGTCCTCAGAGGGCATCAGTGGCATTTCCTTTGGGAGCCCAGCATGGTTGAGGGCAGGTCTTGAGGTCCAGATGGACACTGACTCCATTCTTGCTTCTACCGCTCACCAGTGTAATTGGTCAGATAATCAATGTCTGAAAAATGGGGTACCCTCTCTCTTTCAGTTTTGTTTGGAGGATGAAATGAATGTAGAGCAGAAACACTTCACACAGAGCCACTCAGGCAGGGCAGCTCCTTTCTTCTTCCAGTCTTCCCAGGACTGAGCCAGAGCCATAGATGGACAACGTCGCCACTCAGTGGCTGCATCCAGAACTGATGACACAGGAAAATAGTTCCTGGATTGAGAAAAATGGTGAAACTCCTTAGAGATGAGGGGAAGTGTTAAGTCTCTGCTGAGAATCAACTCGTGACTTGGTGAGCGGCCATTCAAGGTTGTGAGAAGACACTGGGCTCTGGCATCTGGAAAACTAGGCACAGGTCTCAGCTTTGGCGAACAGCTGCTTGAACGTGACCAAGTTATGTAACTTCTCTAAATCTCAGTTTCCTCTTATATAAAATGGGGATACTGATTTCCACCTACCTAGATAAACACTCAGCAGGTGTTTTCTGCCCTTCTCATGCCCTTGATCCCTCTTCCCACCTTTCCCTCATCCTGGTAAACAATAACTTCCTGGCTCCTGCAGCCCCTCATTGGTTACCCACCACCACGTCTTCTCAACTCTGTGTCTTGGGCACTGAACAATTCCCCCAAGACACTTTACCTCTGAGGGAGACTCCCAGATTCCTCAGTACTTCAAGTCCCAAATCACTGAACTGTTATAATATTTAATAGCAGTGAGACTCCTGGGATACACTCATGATGAAAACGTAAAGTGGGAAATGATATATAAAGTAAAAGGACAAGCCTATAATAGAAGACATGTTGCTTTGATAGTTTTATGTGTACTTTTAATAGTATTATATATAATAGCATTATAATACAAGGCATCCATGACTGGGGACAGTTACCAAACATCCTCTTCACCTTAATCAGCTCTATTCCCAACAAAATGACTTGGGGGACACAGACCTTGAGATGCTCAGAGTACAGACACTGTTTCTCCCAGACCATCTCCAAACTTCCTGACTCCAACACAAAACACTTCCCCAGATGGGCAGATGGCCCGTGACCATCATGCTAAGTCACTCATTGACCAGCCTGGCTTCTGTGCTGACCAGTGTCCCTCAGGGTATAGAGTCCCTCAGATGTGCCCACACCTTAGTTACCTCTCCAAAGGATGGCTGGACTTTAGAACTAGGCAGAATTCAGTCTGAGTCTCATTTACACATTTACACATGTTCCATGAGTGACCCTGGAAACTGCTCAACTTACACGAGCCTGTGAGATTATCAAAATGATGGGCATCTGGACCCACTTCAGCGAGTCTCTGGTTTAGAAAATGAGGCCCCATCCATGAGCCCAATGAGGTCACTGGTGGATGCTCAGCAAACACTCCAATTGCACTCTGAATCCCTGATCCAGGAGACACATCTTCATTATGAATGAGCTGTCTTCGCTACTTGGACAGAAGTCCTAGGAAGCAGCATTGTGTGACTATATTTTCCTAATTTTCTTTAAAAATTAAACTGTCCTTGTGAATGGGCCACCTGAAAACCAATCCCCACCACTACACAATATATCCATTTAGCAAATATGAATGTGTTATGCTAAATTCTAAAATAAACATTTAAAAAAATGAAACTGTCCTTGGGGAGAGAAGAAACCAGAGGGCAGATCCCAACTCATTCCTAAGCCAACTTACTCCTGAATTTTAAGAGAAAAGCCACTTGAATCCACTTAATAATGAAATAAAAATTTAAATATGAATCTATAGGGCACTTTTCCCTGCCCAAACACACAGCTGATTCTTTACCCACCAGAAAGTAATACCATCAAATTTAAGCAAGTGGATTTTCAGAGTAAGTTGTTTACATGTGACGAGAAGATGGGACCAAACTGGTTACAAAAGAAGAAAAGAATTACTTAAAATACGCAGTAGAATAAACCATGGTGAACAAATGTTTGCCTCAGGGCTGGTGTCACTGGGATGGAGCTCCAGTGTGTGGCATGACCTTAAGTGCCTTATTGGCCACAGCAGCAATCAGGGAAAATAAAGTCTAATAAAGAGGAGAGGCCCCTCCTGCCTGTCTGGAACGTGTTTACAGAGAACAGTGCTGTTTTTACCATGAATATCACCTCAGGTCATCAGCTTCATCAGGGAGTGGACGCTCCCCCATCCTCTGGCTTTCAGAGCTCATGGGACCCTACACCAAGTGATGTTGGCATCCGTTGACGAAGTCCTCAAAACCTCCTTACACGGGAGATGGAAGAGTCCCTCACCCACAGAGACGGTGCTCCCCTGGGCTGAACCCTTCTGTGTCCTCGAATCTGTCCCCTGGGGTATATCCTCAGTTTCATCAAGTCCTGGATGGAAAGCTTACCTCGGCCCTTTCAATCTTTGTACCCATCCTGCTCTTTCTGTCCACCACTCCTTCCCCTGAGACTTCTGCCTAGGGAATGCACAAGGAAGACAGGCAAGTTCACTGTCCCCCTTCTCTGTAGGGTGGGCAAGTGTCAGAGGGCATATTCATCAGAATCTAAGCAATAGAGCAGCTCTCGCACCCCAAATGGGAAACATTAGATTCTAACTGCTCCGCACGGATGTCACTATATTTAGGGACTTGAATTAGTTTGAGCCCATCTCTTGATGCTGTTTCCACCAAAAACTGAAATGTGCTCTTCTATCAAAATATTTGCAGGTATCCAATAGGCCCTCTGACCCCCAAACATCTGCTGTAGGTATTTCTCCTGGCCTGGGGCTCCTGCCCTATCTCAGGCATTTGGCATTCATTGAGCACTTACTACGTGCCAGGTGCTGAGAGTAAGCACTTGATAAACTTATCGCATTAATTTTCAAACTACACTAAGTAGGCCTGATCATTTTGCCCACACAACAGATCTGAAAGTGAGGCTTACAAAGGCAAGATGACTCGTCCAAGAATCCAGGCAGCTAAAGTATTACAGGAAAGTAAACCCAGGTCATTCTGACACCAAAGCCCTCCTTCATGCAATACACTTCCAATACAATTCTGGTTGTTTTTATCAAATGACCTGTAAAATAACATCTTGCTAGAGCAACCATTATCGAGCCAGCTCAATGACAAACAAAATACCTTCACTGTGTGTGTGTGTGTGTGTGTGTGTGTGTGTGTGTGTGTGTGTTGTTTTGTTTGTTTGTTTTTTGCTGAGTATTTCATGTCTATATTTTGAAGGTCATGTGGTATTTCCTTTCGTGGATTTATTGACCACTCTCATCTCCTTCTAAACATGTTTGTGATTAATTTCTGACCCATCTGTGCCCTTGAAGGCTGCCAATGTCCAGCACAGCAGGCAAATGATAAGGTCCTGTGGACTTAGATAGACTTTGTGTCTATGGAAGAGAAATCCCTCTCTCCACTTCCAGTGCCTGTAAGTAAACAAGCACACCTTTTCCAGACCTTGGTTTCTAATAGCATTCTCAGAAAAGGGAGCCAGACCTCCTGGAAGAAATGGCTGCTTCTAGAATTGAAACAGGAAATACACAAGATCAGCCTGGTGCACCTTGGAAAGAACAAGCAAACAGGTGCTCAAAAAACAGACAATGATGAGGGTGTGTGAATGATGAGGGTGTCAACTCAAAAGCACCAAATAGCCAAACTGGAGCAATTTGAACAAAAAAATACAGTGGTTTTGGATTACAATCTAAAGTATAAAATATATGTCAAGGTGTTCATATTGATGTAAGTAAATTATTGATTGAATAAATAAACACACGCAGAAGTGTTGAATAAATGTAGAAATTTTAAAATGGAGAATGATTGATTGCATAAATAAAAAAACCAAAGAAGTGGAGAAGAATTCTTCTGTGTCAAATAATTCCAAATAATACATGAAGATATTCTATCCCCAGAGGTAAAGCACAACTCACACTCTTGAAGTCTAGCCTGCACATTGTACCTTTCTTTCAATGAGTTCAGTATGGAAGAGGGAGAAGGAACCACCTGACAGTGTTTTGAACTCAAGAAGCATGACCTTTGCCTGTGTCATTCAGGTCAGCATCAACATTGGTGAATCATGGTGACAGATGCACCCTCAATGGGATGGCACTTCACCTCTGTGATCCTTCCCCAAAAGCCAACATCTAAGCCTCATCAACAGAGAAACTCAGACAAATCCCCATTGGGGAACATTCAACAAAACCTGACCAGCATTCCTCGCCAGCGATGAGAAAAACAAGGAAAATCGGCAAAACTGTCATGGTCTGGAGCAGCCTAAGGAGACGTGCAGCGAGGGACCCTAGGTTGGAGGTAGGACAGACAATGACATTCAGTAAAAACTAAGGACATCCGAATAATGTAAGGATGTTAGTACCCTGAAGAACTCAAATCACTCTATAAAAAAGATACCTGCACACGTATGTTTATCACAGCATTGTTCACAATAGCAAAAACCTGGAACCAACCATGCTGTCCATCAAAAGAAGATTGGATTAAAAAAATGTGGTACGCATACACGATGGAATTCTATGCAACCATAAAAAAGAACAAAATCATGAATTTCCCAGCAACCTGGATTGAACTAGAATTTATAATACTGAGTGATCTCTCACAGAAACAATGATCTGAGTATCACATGTTCTCTTTCATAAGTGGACCTTGAACATCTATTGTAATACTATAAGAAAAGGTTTGATAGTGGTTGGAAACTATGGGGTGGGGCAGGGAGGGGAAGGGAGATGGGATTAACGGTCGTCAATATCTCTCTGGGGACGGAGGGACACTCCTTATCATCAAGGGTGCCCAAATGATGCATATTTCTATACCTAACCCTTAACTGTACTCCACAATTATAAAATAAAAAATATGTTTAAAAAAATAAAATAAACTATTTAAAGTTTTTTTAAAAAAAGAAAGAATATGTGAGTTCATTAGCTGTAACAGTATAAATAGCCTAAGGTGTTGGAGACAGGGGAAGTAGGTGGAAACAGTGAGGGAACTGTCTGTGATACCTGCTCAGGCAGTCTTTCTGTAAATATAAACTTGTCTGAAACACAAAATTTATTTATTTGTTTATTTTATTTTTAATTATTTTTGAGTTGGAGTGTCACTCCGTTGCCCAGACTGGAGTGCAGTGGCACACTCCCTCCCACCGCAGCCTCGACCTGCTAGACTCTGGCAATCCTACTGAATCAGCCTTCCAAGTAGCTGGAATTACAGGTGTACGCTACCAGGCCTGACTAGTTTTTTATTTACTGTAGAGATAAGTTCTCATCAAGTTGCCCAGATGGGTTCGAACCAACGGGCTCAGGCAACGCACTCACCTTGGCCTCCCAAAGTGCTGAGATTACAGGCTGAGCCACTGAGCCCGGTCAACATTTATTTTTTAAAATTGATACTACCCCTAAGCTCATATTCCTTCTTATTAAATCAGCTCATGAATGATGTTTAGGCATGTCCAGTCACTGTTTCCACAAAGGTCGGCAAGTTCTGTGTGAGTCTTTTTCCCTCTCGTACCTAGGAACGATGCTTGCAATAGAAACCTTTTTCCTGTTGAATCTACAGAAGCAGAAGTGGAAACCGGTGGGGCTCTGTCCCCAGTCTCGGGTCACAGGGGCTTCCTCCACGTACATTCTGGAGACACTCACTTAGCATGTGCCGTGTGCCAGGAATGACATTGGGTGTAAGAACACACACAACACAGCCTTCATGGGATATTAAAACAGTACCACACCATGTCCCTCTGCAGCTCAGAATCCGCTGTGGGCTCCCCATCACACTTGAGGATAAAATCCAAGTTCTTCCCATGATTTTAAAGATCCCACAAGATCGGGCCCCAGGCAATATCTCATTTCATCTCCCAGCTTCCGCTCACCATTTCACGGGAATTGGTTCCTCCAGCACTTCAGCCAAGCCTTAGATCAGGGTATTTGCACTTGCTCTTCCTCTGCTTGGAATATCCTTTTACTCACTGAAATGCTTCTCACTCACTTTTGACTTATGCCTCTAAGAAAATGCCCCTGCCCCAAAGAGGCTTCCCTCACCACCATCAAAATAGCAGGTTTTCTGCCTACATGGCTGATTTCATCTCCACCCACCTACCACAGCCTGCCCTCATCACCCACCTGCTCATTCATTCATTCCCAGTGTCCTCCCAACAAGGAGGCTCCATGACATCTGAGAATTTGTCTGTCTTGCTCCCTTGTGTATCCTAAGCACCAAGAACAACAGTAGGATCTCAGTAACAGACTTCATCTTGGGGCAGCCTGTCTGCGGAAAGCATGGATTCTGGGGCCAGGATCCCAGGCTTTTAATTCCAGCTCTGCCACTTCCTAGTTTCAGGACCCTGGGCAGGTTACCAAGAGATGCTTCAACTTCCTCAGCTGTAAAATGGAGATAAAGGCTAGCGCATTATAGAACTGGTTACATGTTATATTAGGACTTGCATGGAAGGCACCTTAGAATGGTGTCTGGCTCATTGTAGGTGTTCAATAATTTGAGCGGTTTTTAGACTTGTCATCAATAAATATAATTGCTTTTAACCAAAACTATCACGTATGGGTTATTTGAATGGAGGTAAGGGAAGGAGAGATTTGTGAGAGGGGACAATCCTTACCTATCATAATAAAAATCAGTAGTGAATGCCTACAATAGTCTGAATATAGTTAACATCAGCACATTAGTGAGAAACTTGGAGGGAAATGACAGAAGAGACAGTTAAGAATTGAAAGTGATTGCGGTTGGAGGGCCAGTCCGTAGTGTGGAGGAGGTAGATAGGGGTTGCTGTTTTGCATCATTTTACCTAAAAACTTGCACTTCTTACACTAGAAGAATAAAAGGAGCAAAGAAAAACTGCTTCAGATGCACAATTGAACAAATGACTCCCTCCATGTGGCAATTGTATAATCTTACTGTGCCCTAATTACAAAGTGGAGGGAAAGGGACAGGGTTCCAGAATGGGCATCATGGGGGAAGGGGCAGGGTGGGTGTAAGTGAGAAAGGAAATGTCCCTGAGCCCCAAGCTGCTGCCTGTGGGCTTGCCTGCATCTGAAGCCTGAGGCTGGAGGGTGAAGATGCAGCATCAGGGTCCCAGGAAGAAACCAAGTCACCTGCTGCCTGGACATAGGTTGGTATCAAAAACAACAGCAGCCTGTGGAGAATGGGAACGCAAGTGTCAAAACATCATGAATGTACATGGACTCAGAAGTGCCCAAAGCTGAGCGTCAGACCACAGTCAATGCTCTTCTGACAATCCAGGCTTTTACTAAAATGAGCAATCACTTTTCCTCCTGAAACATGGGGGCTTCCTTCAGGAAATCCTGCCCTTCCTTCATTCTGAGAGATGGCCTTTGCTGGTGCTGTTCTCCGTCTCAGATGTGCATAAAAAAATGAATCCCAGTGCTTCAGACTCATTTGTTCTCATTTATTCTTGGCAACTGGAAAGGTCTCGAGGTGTCTGCGTGCGTGGAGTGGATTTTAGTCCCTGTCACTTCTGTGGTGCTCAGTTGAACAGGGAGTGTGTAGAAGCCATGACTGTGGTAAAAAGCTCCTTTCTGTATAAGGACAGTGAACAGTGGTCAGGGAATCTGCAGTGGTGGGAGAGGGAGTTTGTTGGAGTCCAGGGAGAGAGACATGTTGCAGTTTCAAGACTAAGGAAATCCTTTGAGGTATCCTGACCTGGAATGTGCAGCACTGACTGCATGACTGCTGGGAGCTTCCCACTGCTGTGCGTCTGAGGCCAGTGTCAGGCCTTCACCAAATGCAGGTTCCTCTAAATGCTGAATATCCACAGAGCAGTCCCAAAACTAACCCCCTCCAGCCGTCAGATATGATGTTCTATATTGGAGGAACCTCTGTAGTAAAGAAGTCAGGGCTCTTTATAATAACTGGGGCTTGCCCCAAAGACAAGAACAGGTTTACTGAAATGCTCATAGGTGTTAGGGAAGTCACAAAATCATCTACACCAAAGATTTAAATAAACTCTTGACACTTTTTGGGGCCGGGGTTCACAGGAGTCATGGTAAATACTTGGCACAGCTCAGCAGAGAGGTGAAAAGAGTCCTTTTGTCATTTTAAGCCTCAAACTCTTATTTTCCCTGGAAACTACCAGTAAATAGCAGAGTTAGAAAATATACCCTGGAATCCACCCAAATAACAGGCTCTGCTTTGGATTAGGGAGGAGGGGAAATGGAGCACAGAGCTACTTCTCCACAGTAGGCAACTGAGATGGTGTCCAAAAGTGACAAGCATCTGAGTATTCTTTTTAAAAAAACTTTTTAATAATCTTGGCAAATGAGAAATAAGATATACAGTTGGCAAATATTTTTCCCAGTCCATGGGCTGGCTCCCTGCTCTCTTGATGGTTTCTTTGTCTTTGCAGAAGTTTATCAGTTTGATGAGTTCCCTCTTGCCTATCTTATCTCTTATGGCATGAGCATCGGGGGTTTTGATCATGAATTGGTCACCTATTCCAATTTCTGTAAGGGCATCTCCTGCATTTTCTAAGATTCTTATAGTGTGAGGTTTTATGTTTAGGTCTTTGATCCATTTAGAGTTGACTTGTGTGTATGGTGATAGGTAGGGATCTTGTTTTAATCTTCTGCATGTAGTCAGCCAGTTTTTCCAGCACCATTTACTGAATAGGTTCCCCTCTCCCCAGTCAGTGATGATGAAGGCTTTGTCAAAGATGAGTTGGTTGAGAAATTGAGGTTTTGCTTCTGGATTCTCTATCCTGTTCCATTGGTCTATATGCCACCAATCTTTTTCATCTTTTCAAAGAACCAGCTTTTGGTTTCATTGATTTTTTAAAATTATATTTCATCTTCTGTGACCTGAATTTGGGCTTCTATTTTGGTGATCTGGATTCTTCTGTTGAAGTTAGTGTTTTGGTTGTCTTGCTTTTCCAGCTTCCCTAAGTGATTTATTAGGCTGATACCTTGTCATCTTTCCATCTTCTTCATGTGTGTTTGTAGAGCTATGAATTTCCTTCTTAGGAGTAATTTCATGGCATCCCAGAGGTTTTGATAAGATGTTTCTTCATTTTCATTTGTTTCCAGGCATCTTTTAATCTCTGTTTTGGTGTACATGTTGATCCAGGAGTTGTTTAGCATCATGGTGTTTAGTGTCCATGTCTTTGTGGATTTGGGGAAAACTTTGTTGGCATTGATACTTATTTTTATTCCACTGTGGTCTGAGAAGGTGCATAGCAGAATTTCAATCTTATGGAATTTGCTTATGCTTGATTTATGGTCAAAAATTTGGTCAATCTTAGAGTACATTCCATGTGGTGATGAGTAGAATATATATTCCATGGTTGTTGAATGGAAAGTTCTGTAGCTATCGATTAGGTCCATTTGATTAAACTTCATGTTGAGGTTCTGGATCTCCTTGTTGATTTTTAATCTTGATCACCTGTCTATGGTTGTGAGTGGGGTTTTAAGTCCTCAGCTATGATAGCATTAGAGTCAATAATTTTTTAAAGTTTACTTAGAAACTGCTTGATGAAAACTGGTGCTCCAATGTTGGGTGTAAATATGTTTAGGATGGGTATTTCTTGTTGATGGTTTGAACCTTTTATCATTATGTAGTGGCCTTCTGCATCTTTTAAAAATTTTGATAGCTTAAGGGGTATTTTGTTTGACATTAAGTTCTTGACTCCTGCTTTCTTCTATGTCCATTCACCTGATATTTTGTTTCCTATTCTCTTACTTTGAGTCTTTGAATGTACTTTCTGGTGAGATGAGTCTTGGAGACAATATATTGTTACTCTATGATATTTTATCCATTTTGCCATTCTATGTCTTTTTTATTCACTGTTTTTTATTTTTAAGAGATCCTCTTCATTCAGTGGTGCTCTTTCATTCCAACAGGAAAACAAATGAGAAAATGAGAGGAATGAGTACAATAATGATTATATGTACAAAATCATTTCAGTTTAAATAATGAAATTATTGAAATGAATCCCATTAATACTTAGCGTAGGGGAGAAATTAAAGCTTTATGTACAATGAAAAATGAAACAAACAAAAGCATCAAGCTATGTAAAATCTTTTCTGATAACTTTAGTCAAGTTGGATGCTTCACATGAAAGCTCAATAAAATCCATAGCAGTGTTGGGAGTGTCTTCCCTTTGAACAAAACAATGTAAACTTGTTTTTAATAATTCTGTCTATAGCAATGCCATTATACTTCAGTGCAAACCTAAGCAGAGGAACCAAAGAGAAGTCCCTAGAAATGAGGAAGACTATCTGGTAATATTCAAATAGTGTTTCCTCTCCTTCTTTTTTTATAACATATTTTTATTTTAAAATTGTGGGGTATAGTTAAGTGTTAGGTATACAAATATGCATGGTTCCAGCACGCTTGTTGATAAGGGGTTTCCACCTGTCCCCAGACAGATATTGACTACCTTTAATCCCAACACCCTTGCCCTCCCTGTCCCCCTCCCATAGTTTACTACCACTGTCAATCCTTTTTTTTAGAGTATTATGATAGATGTTCAAGATCCACTTATGAATGAGAACATGTGATACTCAGATCATTGTTTCTGCAAGAGATCACTCAGTATTATAGACTCTAGTTCTATCCAGGTTGCTGTGAAATTCATGATTTTCTTCTTTTTAAGGCTGCATAGTATTCCATCATGTCTATGTACCACATTTGAAAAATCCATTCCTCTTTTGATGGACAGCATGGTTGGTTCCAGGTTCCTGCTATTGTGAACAATGCTGCGATAAATGTACGTGTGCAGGTATCTTTTTCAAAGAGTGATTTTAATTCTTTAGGATATCTTTCCAGTAGGGGGATTGTGGGGTCATTTGGGATGTCGATATTTAGAGGTTTTAGGAATCGCCACACTGCTTCTCACAGAGGTTGCCCTAGTTTACACTCCCACCAACACTATAGAAGTGTTCCCTTTTCACCACATCCTCTCCAACATCTGTTATTTTTGGAATTATTGATAATGGCCATTCTGACTACAGTTAGATGGTATCTCAGTGTAGTTTTAATTTGCATCTCCTTGATAATTAGTGAGGTTGAACATTTCTTCATGTGTCTGTTGGCTACTCCTATGTCTTCTTTTCAGAAGTGTCTGTTCATATCTTTTGCCCACTTTGTAACAGGATTGTTTGTTTTTTCTTTTCAGCACATTTGAGTTCCTTGTAGTTCCAGATGTTAGGTCTTTTTCAGACATGGAGCTGGCAGATAGCCTTATCCAGTCTGTGGGCTGTCGCCCTGCTCTCTTGATGGTTTCTTTGGCTTTGCAGAAGCTTGTCAGTTTATCTTATCTCTTATGGCCTGTGCATTTCGGGTTTTGTTCAGAAGTTGGATGCCAGTTCCAATTTCTATAAGGGCGTGCCCTGCATTTTCTAAGGTTATTATGGTTTGAGGTTTTACATTTAGGTCTCTGATCCATTTAGAGTTAATTTTTGTGTATGGGGATAGATAGGGTTCTTGTCTGAATCTTCTGCATGTGGTCAGCCAGTTTTCCCAGCACCATTTACTGAACAGGTTCTCCTCTCCCCAGTGATAGGTGGTGGAGGCTTTGTTGAAGATGAGTTGGATGAGAAATTGAGGTTTTGCTTTTTTTTTTTTTTTTGCCTAGGATTGTTCTGGCTATTCGTAGTCATTTGTGTTTCCATATGAATTCCTGTATTGTTTTTTCTAATTCTGAGAAGAATGTTGCTGGTAATTTGATGGATATTGCCTTAGGTAAGATGGACATCTTCACAATGTTGATTCTCCCAATCCATGAGCATGGATTATTTTCCCACTTGTTTTTGTCATCTTTGATTTCTTTGAGCAGTGTTTTGTAGTTTTCATTGTAAAGTTCTTCCATGTCTCCTGTTAGGAAGATGCCAAGGTATTTCATTTATTTGTGGCTATTGTGAATGGGATTGTTCTTATTATTTGGGTTTCAGTTTGTTTATTATTGGTGTAAAGAAATGTGATTGTCGATTGCACATTTATTCTATACCCTGAGACTTTGCCAAAGTCCTTTATCAGTGCAAGGAGGCTTTTGACAGATTCTTTTGGGTTTTCAAGGTACACAATCATGTCATCAGCAAAGAGAGATAACTTGACTTTCTCTTTTCTTATTTGGATACCCGTTATTGCCTTCTCTTTTCTGATTGCTATAGCCAAGACTTCCAATACTATATTGAACAGGAGGGTAGAGAGTGGGTATCCTTGTCTTGTTCCAGTTTTCAGGGAAAATGGTTCCAATTTTTGTCTATTTAGGAGTATGCTAACTGTGGGTTTCTTATAGGTGTCTATTACTATTTTGAGGTATGTTCCATGTATACCTAGATGTTCAAGGCTTTTTATCAAGATGGGGTGCTGGATTTTATCAAAAGCTTTTTCTGCATCTAATGATATAATCATGTAGTTTTTGTTCTGATGTCTCTTAATACATTTAATTACATTTATTGTCTAGAGAATGTTGAACTAGCCTTGCATTCCAGGAATGAAGACTACTTAGTCATGATGGATGATTTTTGAGATCTGTTGTTGAATTCAGTTTGCTAGAATCTTGTTGAGAATTTTGGCATCTATGTTCATCAGAGATGTTGGCCTGTAGTTCTCTTTCTTTGTTGGGTCTTTACCTGGCTTGGGTATCAATATGATGTCAGTTTCATAAAATGATTTGGGAGGGTTCCATCTTTCTCAGTGGCCTGGAATACTTTCAGTAGGATTGGTATCAACTCCTCCTTCAATGTCTTGTAGAATTCTGCTGGAAAGCCATCTGGTCCAGGGCTTTTTTTTTAGGTAGTTTTCTTATTACATAGTCAATTTCCTTGCTTGTTATTGGTCTATTTAGGGCCTTGATTTCTTCTTGTTTCAACCTAGGCATGTTGTGTGATGTCAGAAAGTCTTCCATTTCCTTGAGGTTTTCAAGTTTGTTTCCATACAAGTGTACATAGTACTCTCTAATGATCTTTTGTATTTCTTCAGGGTCAGATGTGACTTCATCTTTTGTGTTTCTGATTGTATTTATTTGGGCTTTTTCTCTTTTTTCTTGGTCAGTCTAGCTAGGGGACCATCAATCTTGTTTATCCTTTCAAAGAACCAGCTCTTTGTTTCATTGATTTTTTGTATTATCTTTTTGTCTTCTATGTCCTGGATTTTGGCTTTTATTTTGGTGATCTGAATTCTTCTGCTGAAGTTATGATTTTGGTGGTCTTGCATTTCCAGCTTCCTAAGGTGATTTATTAGGCTGTTAATTTGTGATCCTTCCATTTTCTTCATATGCCTTTGTAGAGATATGGATTCCCCTCTTACTATAGCTTTCATGGCATCCCAGATATTTTGGTAAGATGTTTCTTCAAAAGATCATTAGAGACTACTATGTACACTTGTATGGAAACAAACTTGAAATCCTTAAGGAAATGAAAGACTTTCTGACATCACACAAACTGTGTAGGTTGAAACAAGAAATCGAGACTGTAAATAGACCATTAGCAATGAAGGAAATTGATCATGCAATAAGGAAACTACCTACAAAAAAAAGCCCTTGACCAGGTTGCTTTCCAGCAGAATTCTATAAGACATTTAAGGAGGAGCTGATGTCAATTCTACTGAAAGTATTACAGGTGATTGAGAAAGATGGAACTCTCCCCAGGTCATTTTATCAAGTTAACTTCACATTGATACCCATTCAATGTCTTTTCAGTAGTTCATTTAGTCCATTCCTATTCAGGTTAATTTTTGAGATGTGAGAGGTTATCCTTGTCATAATGTTCTTATAGACTTTGGTGTTATTTCTGCTGTTTGTTGTTTCATTTCTTTCTTGTCTTTCTTTTGATTTTGGGGTTGTTTCATGTGTGTTTTCAGTCTTTTCCTGCATTCTTCTGAAGATTATTATCTCTTTTTCCCTTTCTTCTGTGTTTAATACTTTCTTATGTGTTTCTGGTAGAGCTGGTCTGGAGGCAGCTTAAGCTCTTAGGCATTGAATATCTGGGAAGGTTTTTAATTCTCTATCACTGATGAACCTTACCTTAGCTGGATTTGTAATTCTTGGTTGAAATTGTTTATCTCTGAGAACTTTGAAGATTGGTCTTCAATCCCTCCTAGCCTAAAGTGTTTCTGTAGATGTCTGCTGCTATTCTAATTGGACTTCCCTGGTAGGTAGTCTGACCTTTTTCTCTTGCTGTCTTTGGATTTTTTCTTTTATATCTACTTTGTGTATGTGAATTTCTATGTGTCTGGGAGTTGGTCTTCTCATTTGCTGTCCTTCAGGGGTTCCCAGAATCTCTTGTGTTTGAATGGTCATGTCACTAATGAGATGAAGAAAGGGATTCCAAATAATCTTAGGTTTGGCCTCTTGAAATCATTGGTCATCTCTTGAAGGTTTTGTTCTATCTTTTAAAACTTCTTTTCTATGCTTTTTAATAGTTTTGGCTAGTTCCATATTTTGGTCCTCAAGCTCTGAGATTCTTTCTTCTGCTTGGTTATTTCTGCTTTCCACGCTTTACGGTTTGTTGTTTATTTCACTTACTGTATCCTTTATTGCTGTTATATCAGTTATCAACTCTTCCCTTCTTTCCTCTTGTCTCTCCTCATTTCTATTTGTTCTCTCTTTTAGTATCTTGATATTTGGGTTTGAGGTTTGAGACCAGTCATTCTGGGGCTTTTCATTGTTTAAATTCTGGAGTCTGTATTCTCAGTGGGTGACCTCCAAGGCATCTGTGTGAGACTCATATTCTTCAATTGTTCTATTTTCATTTGTGTAGGTCCTCTCCCCCTTTTAAAACCTCTTCTTTACTTCTGTTGTCTAGTGATAGGGGGATAGCTTTTACTTTTGTTTGATAAATCTCCTGTTCTTCCTTATGTAGTTCTGGTTTTGTTCAATCTGAAGCTGGACTAGATAGAGGTAGTGGCCTGTGCTTTTTGCAGTTTTGAGGCTTAATTGAAGGGGCAGTTGTGATTCAGAAGCTATCCATTAATCCTAGTATCTGTTTACAGGTGTGTGGGCTCCATGGAACCCACTTCCCACTGCCTTACAATCTGCCCATGCAGTGTGGGTGTCAATTTGCCCCCTGAAAGCAAAATCAGATAAGAAAAGGGAAAAGAATGGAAAAAGCAAGAGTAAGATGAAAGGAAGGTGGAGAGACAAGAAGAGGGGAAAAAGACAGGTGTACCAACTAATGAATAAACAGAGATGCAAAGACAGAAAAACCAATAAAGACAAAAACGGACAATCATATAAACAAACAAACCCTCATTAATGTGCTCTCCCTCCAAAATACCTATAAATAAACAAAATATCTAAAAAAATTAAAATAACAGAAACAGAGCAAGTTCAAAAACATAAACAAAAACAGAAAAAAAGAGAAGAAAAAAGTTAAAACTAAAAAAACATAAACAAGAAAAAAGAAACAACTAACAAACAAAAAAACTTACTCTCTGGCAGTTTCTGTGAATACAGGTCCATTTTAAGGCTCTGCCTTAGGGAGCGGCTCTGGTCTTCAGCCCCTCCCCTTCACTCTCAGCACAGACTGGTAGGGTTGCTCTCAGTGTGGGGCAGGTGTCCCATGGTTTACTGCGGGAGGAGGATGGGTCAGAACCAGACTCACCCTACTTCCTGCTGCTGCTGTCAAGTCTCCCATTCAGATCTGATATGTCTGTGCCTGTTCCAGTGTGGGGGATTGATGTCTGTCTCTCTGAGTCTGATGAGATAATAACTTCTGTGTCCCAAGATGGAGGCTGGGCAGGGCTGGACAGGGCAATGCAAGTCTCTGCTCAGTCCCAGGGCTGATATGATGGTGTCCGTTGGCATCCCATCACCGGTGTTGGGGCTTTATTCCAAATTTCCACTACCTGCCTTCTTGTGCCAGTTCTGCTGCTGCAGGGGATGTCATGGGATTGGTACCAGGTCGTGAAAGGTGGCTGTTCTCTGCTGTCTCTTCTCAAGAGAGACCCAAGAATGGCAGACCATCCTGCATGCTCGGGTCTCCAATCTCTGGGTGGCAGAAGGTTGCAGTCACTTTAGGAGGAGATCCTCAGGTGCATGAACCCAAGTTTTCCCGCAGAGGGACTTTCACTCACCCACCAGCACACACCCATTTACAAAGAGAGTCTTTATGGACACTTGCTTTTGCAGAGACTCTCACAGTCTGACCTGCTTTGACGCCAACAAAACAGTCTGAGAGTGTGATATATCCCACTTTGTTTTTTCCCTGGAGATTGTTTTGGCTATTCTTGCTCATTTATGTTTCCATATGAATTCCTGTATTGTTGTTTCCAGGTCTGAGAAGAATGCTGTTGGCTATTTAATGGGTATTGCATTAAATCTGCAGATTGCCTTGGGTGGGATGGATGTCTTAACAATATTGTTTCTTCCAATCCATGAGCATGGAATATTTTTCCACTTATTTGTATCATCTTTGATTTCTTTGAACAGTGTTTGTAGTTTTCATTGTAAAGGTCTTTGATTTCTCTGATTAGGAAGATGACAAGGTATTTCATTTCTTTATGACTATTGTGAAAGGGATTGTGCTTTTTATTTGGGTTTCTGTTTGTTTACTGTTGGTGTATAGAAATGCAACTGTCATTTGCATGTTTATTTTATACCTTGAGATTTTCCAAAGTCCTTATCAGTGCAAGGAGGTTTTTGATAGATTTTCTTGGGTTTCCAAGGTGTAGAATCACGTCTTCTGCAAAGAGGAACAAATTGACTTCCCCCTTTCCTATTTGGATATCCCTAATCTCCTTCTCTTGTTTGATAACTCTAGCTAGGACTTCCAAAGCTATGTTGAAAAGGAGGGATGAGAGTGGGCATCCTTTCTTGTTCTGGTTTTCAGGGGAAATGGTTCCAATTTCTGCCTGTTTATCAGTATGCTGGCTGTAGGTTTTCATAGATGACTTTTACTATTTTGTGGTATGCTCCATATATGCCTAGATGTTTGAGAGTTTTCATCAAGGAAATGTGGTGGATTTTATCAAAAGCTTTTTCCACATCTAATGATATAGTAATGTGATTTTATTCTTTTTTTATTGTTGTTGGAGTCTCACTGTGTCACCCAGACTGGAGTGCAGTGGCCACTCCCGGCCACCGCAGCCTTGACCTGCTGGGCTTCGGTGACTCTTCCACCTCAGCCTTCCAAGTAGCTGGAACTACAGGCATGCGCTACCACGCCCAGCTAATTTTTGATTTATTGTAGAGATGAGGTCTTGCCAAGTTGCCCAGGCAGGTCTCGAATCTGCAGGCTCAGGGAATCCATTCACCTCAACCTCCCAAAGGCAAGGGATTACAGGCTGAGCCACCGAGCCCAACTAGTGATTTTATTCTTTACTATCTGTTGATGTATTTAATTACATTTATGGTCTTTTAATTGCTAAACCAGTCCTACAACCCGGGGCTGAAGCCTACTTGGTTGTGGTGGATGATTTTTGAGATGTGTTGTTGGATCTGTTTTGCTAGAATCTTGTTGAGAATTTTAGCATCTATGTTCATCAAGGATGTTGGCCTGTAGTTCTTTTTCTGAACTATTAATAAAATTGATAGGAGAAAAGATATAACTATTATCATAGGAGATCTTCATATAAGTCTCCTAGTAATTGAGAAAGCATCAGATAATAATAGAAAAGAGAGAGAATATTTCAACAATACAGTTGACTGATTTAATTTAATAGATGGTATGAAACTTGACATTCAGTAATTAGAGAATGCAGATTGTGTTCAAGTACACATGAAGGAGTTATACAACTTGACTACATACTAAGTCAAAAGCAAATTTCAATGAATATTAAAGGGTTAGTATCATTCTTTTCCAAATTCAGTGCTAGTTGTAAGAAATCAATAGAAGAGGATCATGTAAGTTCTCATTTTGGGAATTATAAAACAGTCTTCTAAATAATAAAAATAATATATGCAAGTATATATGGACTACAAAACGTATTAGAGTGTGAGCACCCAGTGTAGACAAATATAAAATTTCATTTTTTTTGCATAGTTTATAAAGAAAAGAAGTTTATTTAGTTCATGGTTTTACAGGCCGTAAAAGATCCCTGGTGCTATCATCTACTTCTTGCCAGAACCTCAGAAAACTTTTAATTATGGCAGAAGCGGGATAGAGATCAGGGTGTCATTTGGTAAGAGAGTGAAAAAGAAAGAAGGATTTTCGCCTCATTTTAAACAACCTGCTCTCACATGAACAAAGAGAGGAAGAACACACTTGTTTCCACCATGGGGACAGCACCAAGCCTTTTAATAGGGATTCACCCTTATAGCCCAAGCACCTCCCACTAGCCCCTACCTCCGACACTGGGGGTCACATTTTTGTTTTTGTTTTTGTTTTTTTTTGAGTTAGAGTTTCACTCTGTCGCCCAGACTGGAGTGCAGTGGCCACTGCCGGCCACCGCAGCCTCAACCTGCTGGGCTCCGGCGATCCTTCCGCCTCAGCCTTCTAAGTAGCCAAAATTACAGGCTTGTGCTACCATGCCCGGCTGATTTTTTGATTTATTGTAGAGATGAGGTCTCGCTGTCCAGCCGGGTCTCGAACCCGCGGGCTCAGGCAATCCACTCACCTCAGCCTCCCAAAGGTGCGGGATTATAGGCTGAGCCACTGAGCCCGGCTGGGGGTCACATTTTAACATGAGATTCGGAGGAGACAAATATTCAAACTGATTCACATGATTTTACTTGAAAAAGGAAGACAAGATCCTCTTTGCTCTGACTCCTCAAAACGACCTTGTGGTTTCTGTTCTCCCCTTCCTCCAACTGTCCCTCAGGGAGGAGCAGGCACAGGACTTAGAGACACTACTATGCAGAGAATTCAGCCATCCCAAACTATAAGCTGTATTTGCTTCCTTACTGATTCATAGATAACATTAGCTTAAAATACAAAAATATTGTTCAACTATATAAAAATATTTTCTTTATATCTTTATTCTATACTTTTTTTCTTTTTCTTTTTTAGTTTAAACATATTTTTTATTTCAAAATTGTGGGGTACAGTTAAGGGTTAGGCTTACAAATATGCATCGTTCATGCACCCTTGTTGATAAGGGGTGTCTCCCCGCCCCAAGACAGATATTGACTATCATTAGTCCCACCTTTCTTACCCTCCCTACCGCCCCCATAGTTTCCCACATTGTCAGTCCTTTTCTTATAGTATTATGATTGATGTTCAAGGTCCACTATATAAGTGAGAACATGTGATACTCAGATCTTTGTTTCTGTGAGAGATCACTCAGTATTATAGACTCAGTTTTATCCAGGTTTCTGCAAAATTCATGAATTTGTTCTTTTTATGGCTGCCTAGTTATCCATTGTGTATATGTACCACATTTTTAAAATCCAGTCCACTCTTGATGGACAGAATGGTTGGTTCCAGGTCTTTGCTATTGTGAACAATGCTGTGATAAACATACGTGTGCAGGTATCTTTTTAATAGAGTGATTTGAATTCTTTAGTGTATATTCCCAGTAGGAGGATTGTGGGGTCATATGGGAGGTCGATGTTTAGAGCTTTTAGGAATTGCCACACTGCTTTCCACAGAGGTATACGAGTTTACACTCCCACCAACAGTGTAGAAGTGTCCCTTTTCACCATATCCTCTCCAGCATCTGTTATTTTTGGAGTTATTGACAATGGCCATTCTTACTGGAGTTAGGTGGTATCTCAGTGTAGTTTTGATTTGCATCTCCTTGATGATTAGTGAGGTTGAATATTTCTTCATGTGTCTGCTGGCCACTCGGATGTCTTTCTCTGAGAAATGTCTGTTCATATGTTTACCCACTTTGTAATGGGGTTGTTTGTTTTTTTCTTTTCAGCATGTTTGAGTTTCTTGTAGATCCAAGATGTTAGGCCTTTATCAGACATTGAGATGGCAAATACATTTTCCCAGTCTGTGGGCTGTCTCCCTGCTGTCTTGATGGTTTCTTTGGCTTTGCAGAAGCTTGTCAGTTTAATGAGGTCTGACTTGTCTATCTAATCTCTTATGGTCCGTGCATTTCAGGTATTGCTCAGGAATTGGATGCCACTTCCAATTTCCATAAGGGTGTTTCCTGCATTTTCTAAGGTTCTTATGGTTTGAGGTTTTACATTTAGGTCTCTGATTCATTTAGAGTTAATTTTTATGTATGGGGATAGACAGGGATCTAATTTGAGTCTTCTGCATGTGGTCAGCCAGTTTTCCCAGCACCATTTACTGAACAGGTTCTCCTCTCCCCACTGGTAGGTGGTGGAGACTTTGTAAAATATGAGTTGGTTGAGAAATTGTGGTTTTACTTCTGGAATCTCAATTCCATTCTATTGGTCTGTATGCCTGCTCCTGTACCAATACCAAGCTGTTTTGATTATTGTAGCTTTATAGTAAAGTTTGAAGTCTGGTAGTGTGATAGCTTTGTTTTTTGTTTTTGTTTTTGCTGAGGATTGTTCTGGCTATTCTTGGTCCTTTGTGTTTCCATATGAGAAGAATGTTGATGGAAATTTGGTGGGTATTGCATTAAATCTGTAGATTGCCTTTGGTAAGATGGACATCTTCACAATGTTGATTCTCCCAATCCATGAGCATGGAATATTTTCCCACTTGTTTTTGTTATCTTTGATTTCTTTGAGCAGTGTTTTGTAGTTTTCATTGTAAAGGTCTTTCATGTCTCCAGTTAGGAAGATGCCAATGTATTTCAATTTTTTTGTGGCCATTGTGAATGGAATCATGCTTTTTATTTGTGTTTCTGTTTATTATTGGTGTAAAGAAATGCGATTGTCTTTTGCACATTTATTTTATACCTTGAGACTTTGCCAAAGTCTTTTTTCAGTGTAAGGAGGGTTTTGACAGATTCTCTTGGGTTTTCAAGGTACACAGTCATGTCATCTGCAAAGGGAGATGACTTGACTTCTTCTTTTCCTATTTGGATACCCCTGATTGCCTTCTCTTCTCTGATTTCTTTAGCCAGGACTTCCAATACTATATTGAACAGGAGGGTTGAGAGTGGGCATCCTTGTCTTGTTCCAGTTTTCATGGGAAATGGTTCCAATTTTTGTCCATTTAGAAGTATGCTGGCTGTGGGTTTCTCATAGATGACCTTTACTATTTTGAGGTATGTTCCACATATTCCTAGATGTTTAAGGGTTTGTATCAGGAAGGAGTGCTGGATTTCATCAATGTTTTTTCTGTGTCTAGTGATATAAACATGTGTTTTTTGTTTTGACATCTGTTGATATATTTCATTACATTTATGGTTTTACAAACATAGAACCAGCCTTGCGTACCAGGCACGAAGCTTACTTGGTCATGATGGATGATTTTTTAGATGTGTTGTTGATTTTTGGTTCGCTAGGATCTTGTTGAGAACTTTAGCATCTATGTTCATGAAAGATATTGGCCTGTAGTCTTTCTTTGTTGGGTCTTTACCTGGCTTGGGTATCAATCTGATGTTAGCTTCATAAAATGATTAGGGGAGAGTTCCATTTTTCTCGTTTGCCTGGAATACATCAGGGGAATGATATCAGCTTCTCCTTAAATATCTTGTAGAATTCTGCTGGAAAGCCATCTGGTCCAGGGTTTTTTTTTTTTTGTAGGTAGTTTTCTTATTACATAGTCAATTTCCATGATTGTTATAAATCTATTTAGGGTGTAAATTCCTTCTTGTTTCAACCTAGTCAGGTTGTGTGATGTCAGAAAGTCCTCCGTTTCCTTAACGTTTTCAAGTTTGTTTCCATACAAGTGTACATAGTAGTCTCTTATAATCTTTTGTATTTCTTCAGGGTCAGATGTGACTTCATCTTTTGTGTTTCTGATTGTTTTTATTTGGGCTTTTCCTCTCTTTTTCTTGGTCATTACAGTTAGGGGACTGTGATCTTGTTTATCCTTTTGATGAATCAGCTTTTTATTTCATTGATTTTTTTGTATTATCTTTTTGTCTTCTATGTCCTGGATTTGGGCTTTTATTTTGGTGATCTGGATTCTTCTGCTGAAATTAGGGTTTTTGTGGTCTTGCTTTTCCAGCTTTCTTGGGTGGCTTGTTAGGCTTTTAATTTGTGCTCCTTCCATTTTCTTCATGTGGGTTTGTAGGGATATAAATTCCCCTCTTACTACAGCTTTTAAGGCATCCCAGAGATTTTGGTAAGATGTTTCTTCATTGTTTCCAGGTATCTTTTGATCTCTGTTTTGATTTCATCATTGACCCAGGAGTTGTTTAGCATCATGCTATTTAGTGTCCATGTCTTTGTGGGTTTTGGGGACCTTTGGTGGTGTTAATGCTTATTTTTATTCCACTGTGGTCCAAGAAGGTGCATGGTAGAATTTCAGTTCTTTTAAATTTCCTTATGCTTGATTTATGGCCAATTATGTGGTCGATCTTAGAATATGTTCCATGCAGTGATGAGTAAAATGTGATTCTCTGGTCTTTGGAAGGAGTGTTCTGTAGGTATCAACTAAGTCCATTTGGTCCAGAGTCACATTGAGGTTCCGGATCTCCTTGCTGTTTTTTTGTCCCGATGATCTGTCTAGGGTTGTGAGTGGGGTATTTAAGTCCCCAACTATGATAGTGTTAGAGTTGATAACTTTTTTTGAGTTTATGTAAAAGCTGCTTTATGAAAGTTGGCACTCCTATGTTGGGTGCATATATGTTTAAGATGGATTTTTCTTGTTTGTGGATTGAACCTTTTATCATTATGTAGTGGACTTTTGTATCTTTTTAAATTTTTGATAGCTTACAGGGTATTTTGTCTGAAATTAAGATTGTGACTCCTCCTTTCTTTTGTGTTCCATTTGCCTGAAAGTTTGTTTTTCATACTCTTACTTTGAGTCTGAGTGTCCTTTCCAGTGAGGTGAGTCTCTTGAAGGCAATAAATTGTTTTCTGGTGATAATTTATCCATTTTGCCATTCTATGTCTTTTCAGTGGTGCGTTTAGTCCATTCATCTTTAGGCTAATTATTGAAATGCCAGAGTTGATCCCTGTCATAAATTTCTTACAGAGTTGTTGTTCCTGTTTGTTTGTTGTCTGTCTTTAGGTTTTGGAGTTGGTTCATGTGTGTTTTTAATCTTTTGCCTGTACTCTTGTAAAGAACGTTGTTCTTTTTTCCATTACTTCTGTTTTCAGGACTTAAGTGTTTCTTATAGAGGTGGTCTGGTGGCAGAGTAGGTTCATAGGGATTGAAAATCTGGGAAAGATTTTAATTCTCCCTCACTGATGAAGCTTAGCTTGGCTGGGTAGGTTATTCTCAGTTGAAATTGTTTATCTTTTAGAACTTTGAAGAAAGGTCTCCAAGCTCTCCTAGCCTGGAGGATTTCTGTAGATAAATCTGCTGATATTCTAATTGGTCTTCCCTGGTAGGTAGTCTGACCTTTTCCCCTTGCTGCCTTTAGGAATTTTTCTTTTATTCCTACTTTGTTTAGGTGAATTATTATGTGTCTGGGTGTTGGTCTTCTCATTTGTTGTCTTGCAGGCATTCTCTGAATCTCTTGTGTTTGAATTTTTGCATCACTGATGAGTTGGAAGAAGTTTTCTTGAATGATTTCATGAAATGTTTGTTCCAGTGTGACCTCTGGTTTTCTGTCTGCCTCAGGAAGGCCAATTACTCTTGGATTGGGTCTCTTGAAGTAATCATTTCTCTCTTGAAGGTTTTGTTCTGTCTTTTTAAGCTTCTTTTCTATGTTTTTGAGAGTTTGTGTTAGTTCTGCATTTTGTTCTTCAAGCTCTGAGATTCTTTCTTCTGTTTGGCTAATTCTGCTTTCCATGCTTATTAGTTTGTTTTTTATTTCCATCACAGTACTCTTTACTGGTGTTATTTCTGTCATCATCTCCTTCCCATTTTCCTCTTGTCTCTCCTCAATTGTTTTTATTCTCTCTATTAATGTCTTGATGTCTCTGTTTGTTGCATGTAACCAGTCATTCTTTGGGCTCTTCATTGTTTGTGTTCTGAAGTCTGTTTTCTCAGTGTCTGACCTCCCAGGGGTCTGTGCGAGCCCTATATTCTTCTTTTGGTTTTTCTTCATTTGTGCAGATTTTTCCTCTCTACTTTTCCCTTCCCTCCACTTTCCTTCTTCTTTAATTTTGTTTTTCAGGGGTGGAGGGGTTGCTTTTACTTCTGTTTGCTCAATCTCCTATTCTTCCTAATGTATTTCCTCTTGCTTTTTTTCAGTTCTGGAGTTGCACTGTAGGTTGAGGGTAGTTCTTTTTGCAGTTTTGCATTTTAATTAAGGGGGAGCTGTGATTCAAAATCTCTCTGCAGATCCTGGTATCTGCCAACAGGTGTATGGATAGTCTAAAACCCATTTCCCACTGCCTTGGAATCTGTCCATGCATTGGGACTGTATGTTTACTCACTGAAAACAATATGTGGTTAACAGAGGGAAGAGAATGGAGCAGGCAGTGAGGGGAAGAGGGAGGTGGAGAGAGAGCAGGAGAGGGAAAACAGATGAGTGAACAGACTAGCAAGTGAAAAGAGACACAAATACTGAAAAAAAATAAAAACAATAACCCTGTCAAAAAACTAACCAATAACCATATAAAAAACTCAAACATAAAATGATGCTAACATATAAGCTAACCAACCTCCTTATTGGTGTGCTATTCCTCTATACAAATATGGGGTTTACAGAGAAATGGGCATAATAATGATAAAAATGATGATGATGATAATAATAATAAAAGGTAAAGGAATAGATTAAAGTCAGTAAATTAACAGAACTAATGAAGCACACTCTGCGACTTTTCCTTAACGTCCAATTTCCTTTCAGCTCTGATTTCTAGCTGTCTTTGCAGGCTGGTAGAATTGTTCACAGTTAGGGTCAGTTGCCCCTGGCCTGCTGTGAATAACAGTTCAGTATGGGATCCCTGCCCAGTCTATTACTGACCTTGGCTACTTATCAACCGGGAAGAGCATCTGTCATTCCCATTTTGATGTTGTTACTTTGGATTGACAGTAGGTGGTGCTATATCACCACTCCAGTAGACCTTTATCTACAGCTGCTGAAGCCTGCAGTTGGGCGGTTGCCTGGGAAGTGAGGGAGCCTGTGATGGTATCTGCAGTCCACCTCTCCCATACATGGGGGGAGGTCCACAGGCCTGGCTTGTGCGAAGGGTTGGCTTAGCAGTGGCAGTGGTAGCAGCAGCTGCATCAGCCAAGACTTCGTAGATCCTGCTTGCAGGGGCTTCACGGACTGAAGTCGCGGGTCGCCTCAGGCATGGGTGGGCAATGACTGCAGCAGCGCATCCACGGCTGTAGAAGTGGCCCAGAGAGAGGTGATTTTGAGCAGTGGCAGCGGCAGTGGCTGAGCACCCTGTGAAGAGCAGGCTGCCGAAGATAGGAACTGCAGCCCGTGGGAGAGAGCTAGGGTCTTTATGACTGTTCCTTCCACAGAGGGTCTCACGGACCATGCTGCCCCGTCACCATCTTGCCAGAAACTCTATACTTTTTTTCTATTAAAATTTTTTTTGGTCTGTTTGGGTGTGGTGGTGCTTGTAATTTCAGAATTTGTGGAGGCTGAGGCAGGAAGATTGCTTGAGGCCAGGAGTTCAACATAGCCTGGGCAACATATCATGACCTTATTTCTAAAATAAGAAGCAAAATTAGCTGGATGTGGTGGTGTATGTCTGTAGTCTCAGCTACTTGGGTAGCTAAGGCAAGAGAATCACCCAAGCCCAACAGTTTTAGGCTACAATGAGCTGTGATCACACTACTGTGCTCTAGCCTGGACAACAGAGCAAGACCCTGACTCTAAAAAAATTTTTTTTTTGTTAAAAACAGAGAGACAAACACACACATTACACAGGGTCAGGATTGTCAATATCACTGCCTTCCACCTCCTCATCATATTCTGTTTTTTTAATCATAGTCTTACTCTTTTGCCCAGGCTGCAGTACAGTGGCACGCTTATGGCCACTGCAGCCTCAACCTCCTGCATCAGGAGATCTTTTCACTTAAGTCTTCCAAGTAGTTGAAACCACAGGCATGTGCCACCACACACGGTTACGTGTTTTGATTTTTGTAGAGATGAGGTCTCACCATGTTGCTCAGGCTGGTCTCAAACCCCTGAGCTCTGGCAATTCTCTCCCCTCCACCTCCCAACTTGTTGGAATCACAGGTTTGAGCCATTTCGCCTAGACTGTCCTCTTCTATAACAGTGCTCTGTTTTAGAATTCCTCCTGAAGGATCTGGTTGAAACTGTTTTACAGTTAATTTTTTAATCATTTTAAGGAATAAACTCTAAAATAGCAATAGAAATTATAATACAGTACATACACAAGCCAGTATCATAGTCATTTATTATCAAATAGTTGCACATAATTGAATGCACTATACTTTTTTTAAAATTAACTTTGTTAAAAATTGAAAACCCAAAGTTTGCTTACCAACCCCCCCCAAACAAACCAAAAACCACCTTAAAAATTGGGTTTTTTTCCTCTTTTTCCATTTTTTTTGTTTTAAAAAAAAGGAAAACACCCCAGGGGAAACCCCCCAAAACCCTCCCCAAAAAATTTTTTATCCTTTTTTTTTTCCCAGTTTTTGGAAAAAGGGGGGGCCCCTGTTTTTGGGGGGGGAAAGTAGAGCAGGGGGCAGAAGGCAGGAGGACACCAGGGGAGGGTGGAGTTTTACATGCAGAGGGAGAGGTCAGGGTAGAGCCTACAAAGGAGATAATGATTGTGCAAAGACCTGAAAAGGGTCAGGAAATGAGACATGCCGATTCCTGGAGGAAGAGAATTCTAGCCAGAAGCAGAGGCCAAGAGACAGGAGTATGTCTGGTCTGTTGAAGAATAACAAAAATGTGTCTTAGAGTAGATGAAGGAATGAAGGGAATGTGGATATGAGGTCAGATGGTGCAGGATCTTTCAGGTAAAGTGGGATCCATGGGAAACTTCTGAGCTAAGATGTGATGAAACGAATGCTCTGAAATAATCTTTTGATGCTGTCTTGAGACTAAACTTTAAGAGGCTAAAAACAGAAGCAAGATGACTATGGTGCTTTCACAGAGGTCCAGGTTGGAGATTAAAGTCATATTAGATCAAGGAGGTGGTCAGAGACAGTTACACAAAAAAAATATACATTGAATAAAAAGATAGGCTGTTTGCTGACAGTGTGGGGTATGATAAAAAGAGAGAAGTCAAGGATGATGCCAAGGTGTTGTGGCCAAAACAAATGGAAGGATAGAGATTGGATGGGAAGACTTTATGGCAAGTATGTTTGGTGTGTTTGAAAGTCAAGCTGGAGGTGTCAAGGAAGAAGTCAGATTCACAATGTGATTTCTATAGAAAGGAACGTGACTGAAAGTTGCAGATTAACTGATATACTTAAAAACTCGTGATAGCATGACATCTTTATGCATTTTCTGCTATATAATAAACACCACTGACTTAGGCACTTGCAACACACAAATTTATTTTCTTACAGCACAGAAGGTCATAAGTCTGGAGTGTTACCCAGCTATTTTTTCTGAAGGTTCCGTGGGAGAATCTATTTAATGCTCATTCTGGTTGCTGCCAGAATTCAGGGTTTTTTGGTGGTAAGACTGAGATCTTCATTTCCTTGTTGGCTGTGAATCGACATTTTTTCTGTTTCCAGGGCTCATTTCCTGGGCTTGTGACCCCCTACTCCAACTTCCAGGTCAGCAATGGTATAACAAGTTCTCACCTTGTATCTCTGACCTACTTTTATTCCTCTTTGTTTTCCTCTTTTTAGATTTTATGTGATTAGGTTGAGTTCACCTAGATAATCTAGAATAATCCACATCTCAAAATCTATCATCTTGATCTCTTTTCTATGTAAGGCAATATTGTCATAGGATCAGGGATTAGCCCCTGGCTACAACCTCAAAATGAGCATAAGTGTAAATAATCAAGACATATTTTTTGGGTCTAAACTTGGGAATATTCCTGAGTTAGAGATAGGGGAGATGACAAAGAAACTGGTAAAGAAATCCAAAGAACAGTTTCTGGGCAGGAGGAAAAGCACAGTAAGTGGTGAGTTCAAGGAAACTATCTCTTACAGCCAAGGGCTGCTATCCTATCCCCAAACCCCTGACTTTGGCCTCTTAGGGTTGCATTCTGAGAAGTAGAAGGCTGGAAGGTGCTTGATATGTACAATTTCCTCTTTCCACAGCACAGGAAGTTGAGTTTCACCTGAGACTGAGGCTGACATCCAGATTAGCAGAGTTGAGAAGGAAGGTGGCTTTTGTTCAGGTGTATAATATGCACTAGATTCTTTCCAACACACATGCACAAACACTGCCCAACATCCCTGAGGGATCCCTACACAAGATATGCAAGGAAGTCTTCAGCCAGTCACTTTCTGGGCTCCCATTTCTGGGTTCCAACTGACGAGCCAGGTCCCAGACCCTAACCCCTGTTCTGCAGAACACCTCTGTACAATTTCCAAGCCTGGGCTTGTGTTTCAGAAGTACACACACCAGGGATACAGCAGAGATGGTGGGTATTTGCCACCAGCACAATAAGGAAGGGTCCCCTTGGAAAAGTTTCTGGAGGAGAAGGCTAAGGAGTCATGTTAATGACAGAGGAAGAACACTTGCCCAAGTGTGAGGGCAGTTTGAGGAGGTGTCCTAGAATGCTATTAGGCTATGTGTATCCATGTAGAGTTGTGGCCACAAAATAACACAGATGAGGGGATGCTGGAGTTGAACATAGCTGAGATGGGAAGGCATCTGCAGGTGTCAGGTAAGAGTGCAGGTGTCCTGGGACTGTGGGATTCATCTCATGCTTCCTCCAGTTAAATGATCTTCATGGCCCAGGCAGGGTTTCAGATCTCAATGTAGGCACTAGTGAGAGGCACCTTTTCTTTCAGACATTGTTCACCAATGCCCTGAAATTGAAGCAAAGGGTTTCTAGAGCAGCTCAGGGATAGAGATACCCACAGAAACAACTCCCACTGACATGAATTGTTTACAAAGTCCCCTGAATTCCCCTTAAATGCCCACCATTACACTGGCCCCAACTATAAACTTTATTGGCAAATTTTGTTGATTGTCGAGTAATAGATGAACAGACAATGGGGCAAACGAAGACAAATCCTGGGCTTGCAAACTCAAGGCTGGGCAAAGGGAGACATAGAGGTGCTTAGTCATCAGTGCTCCAAGTCCTTACTTTGGCCATGCCTTCTTGACACATTTACTGGTTGAGATCTTCATAGTGGATGCCAGTATTATTGATTTCGTTGTCCTCCTGCTCTCCTGCACCTAAGACATACATAGACAGAACTTGAATCTGTGTCTTGGGAGCCTGTATCCCTCTTCACTCATGTGAATTCCAAGGCCATAGCCACACCCACTATCCCTTCTGCAGGGCTCAATCCCTGACAGCAAACTTCAGGAGAAAGGGAGACCAAGATTCTGGGCCTAGAAGGAAAAGTGCAACCAGCCTCTCTCCATCTCCATCTTCTTCTTCTTCCCATGTGTCTTCCACAGGTACAGCCCAGCTTCCAGGATCAATAACGCAGCCACAATGTCCCCTAGGATGCTTAGTCTAGTCATGCCTGGTGCACCTTTCTCTCTCACACTGAGAGTGGGAAAGACTAAGTCAGGAGAGAACTTTAGACACTCTTTGCCAAGGGAAAAGGGAAGGAGAGAATGGGTAAAAATGTGCAACAGGGCCTGGAACAGAAGTGGAAGAGGAGGAACATGGGAGTTCTATTCATTTAAGTGTCCACAGAGGTGCTGCTTGGTTCCAGGGACACTGAAGTGAAATAAGACCATGTCCACAACCAAGAGCAGCTCATCATCGGGGAAAGGGAAAATTTTGGAAAATACTGCTGCCAGACAGAGGGAAGTCTCACTGAAAGTCTTCAAATATGGCCTCCCAGAAAGGCAAAATGAGTCTTGGGGGAGAAGTAGGGTTTTCCCCATGCATTCGGGATGGAGCTTTCCAGGAAGGGGGAACAATGCATCAGATAAAATACCAGCCCTGGGTGTTATTAGCTTTCCACTTAGGAAGGGAGGGACAGGGCAGGGAAGATCTGGACAAGGAGGCTCAGAAGGGGGCAGGTGTCTGTACCCAGAGGTCTTGTGGTCCTGCTAAGTGCTGAAGTTTAACTGAAACTCCAAAATGGGTGTGGGGAGGGGGTAATAGGTGGTTTTAAATGATGCTGACACCTCAGACCACTCCAGTAACTCGTGGAATAAGGGTTAGGGGGGATGAGGCTACACACAGAAAATGAGTACATTCATTCGTTCAGTGAACACTCGCTGTCAGCACACTTTACCAGATGGAGTTCTGTGTGATGTATGTGATTGAGACCAGAAATGTGGGCTGAAGGGTAACTGAGACTTGAATTCTATGGAGAGTAACTGAGGTCAAGTCCCACAGGTGACTCAGACAATGATACAGTCTGATCTACTTTTCCAAAGTCCACTCTGGATGCCTCGAGGGGGATAAATGGGTGGGTGGGGGTTGGGGAGGAGGTTAAGGATTAAAGAGATGCTTAAGGCAGGGCAAGTGAGTGAGACCCCAAGTCTTCTGTGGGGGGTGACCAGATGAAAGGTGGTGCTGATACACGGGGGGAAGAGGAGAGCCAGAACCCTCAGACCGCAGAACTACCTGAGCTCCAAATGTTCCTCATCTTCAAAAGACACCACTCACCTTGTGAACAGAATTTTTCAAGGACTACTGTTATGTTTTTCTGGTCAACCTGGTTGCTGACCACACAGGTGAGGCTGGCATTGTACCTACTTATGGGCAGTCTCACAGCCAGGGACCAGGGATTGGGGACAGGTCAGACAGGTCCTGGTGTCCTTCTCCCTCCAGCTCTCTGGGAAGACCCTGGTTTCTCCAGGACACATTCGGGTCCTCTTTGACCCCTAAGACCTTGCACTCCATGGTGACATTGCACCAGCCTGGTGTGATGGATGTTGACTTGGCCAGGGTTTTTGGGATGGGGCACAGGCTCTGTGGCAGGAGAGAACAAAAGAAAGGAATCTCACAGGTGGGGAGCATGAAACATTCTCATCATTTTCTCACTGAAGTTGTGCCATGCTCCCTATTAGAAAAGTGGGAGTATTTTACAGATACATCACAATTTCTCCAAACTAAACACTGAGCAGGTGACAGCATGAAGGGGAGCCCCTGAGTTCAGCTCCCTGAGTTTTTTTCATTGAACAAATCTTAAAAGTCTCCAAAAGGAAATAAGGTCTGACCTCTCCTTTCCCAAAGCCTATTATATTTTTAAAATGAGGGCATTCCTGGGAGAAATAGAAGTCTGGGACAGAAGATCTTGTCCCTGCCCTGGTTTCTTCCCTGTGTCTTAGCAGAGGTGGTGCCTGGGACGGTACAACTTAGGTGGGGCAGGGCATCAGAATAGCTCTGAATAGCCAGAGAGAGGACCATGCTCCCCAAAGTAGACAAATTTGAGAGAGACACAGTGGTAGCGACTAGGACTGGCAACTCTTAGTGTTTTAGGACATGACACTGAACCTAGGGTGAAGACTGGAAGTGAAGAGACAGGTTCATGGGCAGGTACTAGAAGTCATGGGTCCCAAAGCTGTACAAGCTGCTCTCTCCATGGCGGGAAATTCCTTGTGCAGGGAGGAATTGTAGGAAGGAAAGTGTTGGCTAAAGAGGTTTCCTAAGAAGCATTGCAATGTAAATGCCTACATCTAGGGAGGCTTTGAGGGCTGGATTGTGGAGGCTTGAGTGAGTGGGGCTGGACTGGGGCGGGGGCTGAGTGGGAAGAAGGATGGCCAGACTGGATACACTGAGATTTCCTAGAGTGTTGGGAAGAATAGTGGCTCCGAACATGTCCACATTCTAATCCTAGGAAATTGGGAAGAGCTTAGGTTAAGTGGAAAGGGAGAATTCAGCAGGCAGATAAGATGGGGGTTTCTAATCAGGCATCAACTGAGAGATCAATCTCGATTATGGGGTGAGCTTGGTGTAAACATCAGGCTCCTTATCAGTAAAGGTGGAGAGAGGGCATTGAGAGGGATGTGATATGAGAAGGACTCGGTCCACTTTTGTTGGCTCTAAAGATGGAGGAAAGTGGCCACAAGCCAAGGGATGCTGGGCCCCCAAGCAGCCCGGAGCGGGTGCAGAGGAAAGAAAAGATTCTTCCCTGGAGCCTCCAGAAAGAACTCTCCAGACAACACTTTCATTATTGCCTAGAGGAACCTGTGTCAGACCTATGAATGAACAGCATAATGAGGCAAAAAATTGTGTTTTTAAAACTGCTAATTTGTGGTAATTTGTGATGCCAATAATATAAAATGACTACACAAGTTAAGTAACATCATTTGACTAAAGGACAATTAACATTCTTAGAAATATTACTATTTTGCCCAATTTCCATCTGCTCTTTACAAAACAATGAAGTGATTTTTTCCGTGGTGTATCTGCTCTCTGTCTGTGCTGACCTCACTTGTCCCATTTCGGGATTGAAAATAGAGTTTGAAGGCTGGAGTCTGAAGGGGGTTCTGCAATTTGAGGACAAGGGGACACTCTGGGCACAGAGGAAGAATACAAGTTAAGGGATAGAGGGGAGGGTATTACTAATCACAGACGGGGGGTAGAACACCGGGATTAAGTTTCTTTGTCCACTTAAGGTTCCTTGAGCCCGGTACTGTCCACTGTCTCAGCTGTTAGGTTCTCAATCATCAGGGACGTCCTGTTGGGCACATGGACCCTCTGCTGGAACTTGTCCTATAGGCTGACCCAGGTTAGAGGCTTGGGTGCCCTATAAATCTGCAGCATGACTTTGAAGTTTGACTGGGGGCCAAAGTTCCACATGACCTTCTCCATGTCATCTCCTGGAGTTACTCCTGACTGATTGGTCACAGAAAACAAGACAGAATCTCCTCGGATTTTCTTCAGAGTAACATGCATTCTAGAATCCTTTATTACAGAGCCCTGTGCTCCAGAACACTGGACCAGGGTGCTGTAGACACCTAAGGAATTTGAAGTAAGAAATGTATGTGTTTTCACATTGAGAATATGTGAAAGAACCACAGAAAATTTTGCTTTAATGAAATATATCCAAAATTCTCCTTTGATTCTAGGAATGAACCTGGCACAACTAATTTGAAGCATATTTTTGATCAAGTCCGGGTTCTAATGAAGGATGACCCTGGATGGTTTACTCAACCTGCTTAAGCTCCAGTTTCCTTCCCTGCCCCATGATGAGAGCATGAATCACATGAATCATGGGTCAGAACCCCTGCATGTCTTGCACATGCTAAGTGCACAAAGGTAGGAAGCAGCTGCTGAAGGGGCCCCCAAAAGGGTGCTTCCCTCCTCCTGCCCACACCTGTGTCATTTCTTCTCCTGGGGGGTAGGCTGAACCTAGTAACTTGCTTTTAGCAAGCAAAATACAGCAAGTATTTGGGTATCATGTAGGGTACCAGGTTCTAGAACTGACAGCAGCCTCTGGCCAACTCCCTCACTTCAGTTTGTGAAAGCATGTGCCACAGATATTTCTTTTTTTTGATTTGGGAGTTTCATTCTGCCACCCAGACTGGAGTGCAGTGGCACACTCCGGGCCACCGCAGCGTCAACTTGCTATGCTCCAGCTATTCTTCCGCCTCAGCCCTCCAAGTAGCCAGAACTACAGGCACGCTACCACGCCTGGCTAGTTTTTGATGTATTGTAAAGACAAGGTCTTGACAAGTTGCACAGGTGGGTCTCAAACCCGCGGATTCAGGCAATCCACTTGCTTCGGCCTCCCAAAGTGCTGGGATTACAGGCTGAGTCACCAAGCCTGGCCGCCACAGGTATTTCACACCTGCATCCTGACCCCAGAAACTGTGGGACTGTGCATGGTGTGTGTTAAGGCACTGAGTTCTGGAGTACATGCCTCACAACAACAGACAACTAAGGCAATAATAATGGTTACTTTGCTTTGCCTAAGATCTCACCAGGAGAGTAGGCACAACTCGACAAGACCAAAGTCACAAGGACTGCAGGAGAGACACACTTTCAGTTCCCAGGGCAGCCGCCTCACAGACCCAGAAGTTTGGGCCACCTTCTTCCCTGGCAGTGAGCTCTCCACTTCATTCCAGCACCTAAATGGCCACCACACCACACACAACTTCCACATGAAGGCACTTTTAAGTATCTTAGAATCCAAAAGGGCTAGTTTCTTCTTTCCTCCAAAATGCAACCTACTCTCACTATATTTTCATAACCAGAAAAGAACATTTGGGGAAAAAAAATTGAAGACCTCTTTTTCCCCCCCCAAGTCTTTTTTTAATGCATATGTAAGGTGGTCTTTTTTTTTTCGATATTTTTTATTTTGATATTGTGAGGTACAGTTAAGGGTTAGGTATACAAATATGCTTCATTCAGGCTCCCTTGTTGATAACTGGTGTCTTCCCATCTCTGGACAGATGTTTACTACCATTATCCCACCCCCCCATAGATTCCCAACACTCAGTCATTTTCTTATAGTAGTGCATTGGATGATCAAAGTCCACTATATGACTGAGAATATGTGGTACTCAAATCTTTGTTTCTGTGAGAGGTCACTTTGTATTATATACTCTAGCTCCATCCAGGTTGCTGCAAAATTCATGATTTTGTTCTTTTTTATGGCTGCATAGTATTCCATCGTGTATATGTACCACATTTTTTTTTTTCCAGTATTCTTTTGATGGACTTGTGGTTGGTTCCAGGTTCTAGCTATTGTGAACAATGCTGCAATGAACATTTGTGTGCAGGTATCTTTTTTATAGAGTGACTTGAGTTCTTCAGGGTATATTCCCAGTAGGGGGATTGCAGGGGCATATAGGAGGTTGATGTTTAGAGCTTTTAGGAATCGCCACACTGCTTTCCACAAAGGTTGCACTAGTTTACACTCCCACCAGCAGTGTAGAAGTGTTCCCCTTTTTTCCACACCCTCTCCAGCAGCTGTTATTTTTTGAGTTGTTGATAATTGCCATTCTGATTGCATTAGGTGGTTTTCAGTGTGGTTTTGACTTGCAGCTCCCTGATGATTAATGAGGTTGAGCATTTCTTCATGTGTCTGTTGGCTGCTCAGATATCTTCCTTTGTGATGTGTCTGTTCACATCTTTTGCCTACTTTACAATGGGGTTGTTTGTTTGTTCTTTTTTTTCAGCACGTTTGAGTTCCTTGTAGATCCAGGATGTTAAGCCTTTGTCAGACCTGGAGTTAGCAAATACTTTTTCCCAGTCTGTAGGCTGTCTCACTACTCTCTTGATGGTTTCTTTGGCTTTGCAGAAGCTTGTCATTTAATGAGGTCCCACTTGTCTATATTATCCCCTTTTGGCCAGTGGGTTTTTAGTTTTGTCCAGGAATTGGATGCCAGTTCCTATTTCCATGACGATATTTCCTTCATTTTCTAAGGTTCTTATAGTTTGAGGTTTTATATTTAGGGCCCTGATCCATTTGGAGTTAATTTTTTGTATGGGGATAGATAGGGGTCCTCTTTCAATCTTCTGCGTGTGGTCAGCATTTTCCCAGACCATTTACTGAATAGGTTCTCCTCTCCCCAATGATAGGTGGTGGGGCTTTGTTGAAGATGAGTTGGTTGAGAAATTGAGAACTTGCCTCTGGAATCTCAACTCAATTCCATTGGGCTACATGCCCGTTCCCATACCAATGCCAAGCTGTTTTGATGATTGCAACTTTATAGTAAAGTTTGAAATCTGGTAATGTGATACGGCCTGCTTTTTGTTTTTTTTTTTTTTTTTTTCTGAGGATTGTTTTGGCTATTCTTGGTTGTTTTTGTTTCCATATGAATTCCTGTGTTGTTTTCTCTAGGTCTGAGAAGAATGTTTCTGGTAATTTGACAGGTATTGCATTGAATCTGTAGATTGCCTTAGGTAAGATGGACATCTTCACAATGTTGATACTTCCAATCCAAGAGCAATATTTTTCCACTGGTTTGTGTCATCTTTCAATTCTTTGAGCATGTTTTGTAGTTTTCATTGTAAAGATCTTTCACGTCTCTGGTTAGGAAGATGCCAAGGTATTTCATTTTTTTTGTGGCTATTGTGAATGGAACTGTGCTTCTTATTTTTTCTGTTTGTTTATTATTGGTATAAAAATGCAATTGTCTTTTGCACATTTATTTTATATCCTGAGACTTTGCAGAAGGGCTTTATCAGTGTAAGGAGGTTTTTGACAGATTCTCTTGGATTTTCCAGGTATACGATCATGTCATCTCGAGAGATAATTTGACTTCCTGATTTCCTATTTGGATAGCCCTGATTGCCTTGTGTTCTCTGATCCCTCTAGCCAGGACTGCCAATACTATATTGAACAGGAGGGGTGAGAGTGGGCATCCTTGTCTTGTTCCAGTTTTCAGGGGGAAAAGTTTCCAATTTTTGCCCATTTAGGAGTATGCTGACTGTGGGTTTCTCGTAGATGGCTTTTACTACTTTGAGGTATGTTCCCTGTATGCCTAAATGTTCGAGGGTTTTTATCAAGAAGGCGTGCTGGATTTTATCAAAAGCTTTTTCTGCATCTAATGATATAATCATGTGGTTTTTTTTTGACCTCTGTTGATGTATTTAATTACATTTATTGTTTTGCGAATGTTGAACCAGACTTGCGTCCCAGGGATGAAGCCTACTTGGTCATAATGGATGATTTTTGAGATGTGTTGCTGAATCTGGTTTGCTAGGATCTTGGTGAGAATTTTAGCGTCTATGTTCATCAAAGATATTGGCCTGTAGTTCTCTTTTTTTGTTGGATCTTTACCTGGCTTGGGGATCAATATGATGTTAGCTTCATAAAATGATTTGGGGGGGGTTCCATCTTTCTCAATTGCCTGAAATAGCTTCAGTAGGATTGGAATCAGTTCCTCCTTCAATGTCTTGTAGAATTCTGCTGGAAAGCCATCTGGTCCGGGGGTTTTTTTTTTTAGGGGTTTTTTTATTACATAGTCAATTTCCTTGATTGTTATTGGTCTATTTAGGGTCTCAATTTCTTCTTTTTCAACCTAAGCAGGTTTGTAATGACAGAAAGTCCTCCATTTCCTTGAGGTTTTCAAGTTTTTTCCATACAAGTGTACATAGTAGTCTCTAATGATCTTTTGTATTTCTTCAGAGTCAGATGTGACTTCATCATTTGTGTTTCTGATTGTGCTTATTTGTGTTTTTTCTTTCTTTTTTTTTTTTGGGCAGTCTAGCTAGGGGACCATCAATCTTTTTTATCCTTTCAAAGAACCAGCTTTTTGTTTCATTGATTTTTTTTTATTGTCTTTTTGTCTTCTGTGTCCTGGATTTGGGCTTTTATTTTGCTGATCTGGATTCTTGTGCTGAACTTAGGGTTTTTGTGATCTTGCTTTTCCAGCTTCCTTAGGTGACTTGTTAGGCTATTAATTTGTGCTCTTTCCATTTTCTTCATGTGTGTTTGTAGGGTTATAAATTCCCCTCTTACTACAGCTTTTAAGACGTCCCAGAGATTTTGGTAAGATGTTTCCTCATTTTCATTTTTTTCCAGGTATCTTTTGATCTCTGTTTTTATTTCATTTTGATCCAGAAGTTGTTTAGCATCTTGCTGTTTTGTGTCCATGTGTTTGTGGGTTTTGGGTGGACCTTTTTGGGGTCAATGTTTATTTTTATTCCACTGTGGTCCGAGAAGGTGCATGGCAGAATTTCTGTCTTTTTATATTTGCTTATGGTTGATTTATGGCAGAGTATTGGGCAATCTTGGAATATGTCCCATGCGGTGATGAGTAGAATGTGTATTCCTGGTCTTTGGATGCAGTATTCTGTAGGTATCAATTAAGTCCATTTGGTCCAGAGTCACATTGAGGTTCCGAATCTTGTTGATTTTTTTTCCCAATGATCTGTCAAGCATTGTGAGTGGGGTATTAAAGTTCTCAGTTATGATTATGTTAGAGTCAATAGCTTTCTTTAGTTTTCCTAGGAGTTGCTTTGTAAAAGTTGGAGCACCTATGTTAGGTGCATATATGTTTAGGATAGATATTTCTTGTTGATGGAGTGAGCCTTTTATCATTATGTAGTGGCCCTCTGTATCTTTTTAAATTCTTGATAGCTTAAATGGTATTTTTTCTGAAATTAGGATCACAACTCCTCCTTTCTTTTGTGTTCCATTCGCCTGGAAATTTCTTTCCCATCCTCTTACTTTGAGTCTGTTTTTGTCCTTTCTAGTGAGATGGGTCTCTTGAAGGTGGTATATTGTTTCCTGGTGATATTTTATCCATTTTGCCATTCTATGTGTTTTCAGTGGCGCATTTATTCCATTCACATTCAGGCTAATTATTGAAATGTGAGAGTTCATCCCTAACATACAGTTCTTTTGTAGTTGTTCTTTCACTTGGTTTATTGTCTTTCTTTTTTTTTGGGGTTGGTTCATATGTATTTTATTCTTTTTCCTGTACTCTTGTGAAAAATGTTGCTCTTTTTCCCCCCCTTTTTTTCTTTTTTACTTTCTTAAGTGTTTCATGTAGAGGTGGTTTGGTGGCAGCATAAGTTCTTAGGGATTTGGGTATCTGGGGAAAAATTTTAATTCTCCCTTGCTGATGAAGCTTAACTTGGCCCGGGGAGGTTATTCTTTGGGTTTAAATTTTTTATCTTTTAGGACTTTGAAGATAGGGCTCCAAACTCTCCTAACCTGCATGGTTTCTTTAGATAAATCTGCTGCTATTCTAATTGGTTTTCCATGGTAGGTAATCTGACCTTTTTCTCTTGCTGCCTTTAGGATGTTTTCTTTATGCTTACTTTGTTTAGGTGAATTATTATGTGTCTAGGATTTGGTTTTCTCATTTGTTGTCTTGCAGGGGGTTTTGTGGATCTCTTGTGTTTGAGTTTTTGCATCATTGATTATATAAGGGAAGTTTTCTTGAATGATCTCATGGAAGGTTTGTTCCAATGTGGTCTCTGTCTCTTTTTCTGCCTCAGGCAGACCCATTACTCTTAGTTTAGGCCTCTTGAGGTAATCGCTCATCTCTTGAAGGTTTTTTTCTGTCTTTTTGAGCTTGTTTTCTGTGTTTTTGAGAGTTTGGGTTATTTCTATATTTTGGTCCTCAAGCTCTGAGATTCTTTCTTCTGCTTGGGTAATTCTGCTTTCCATGCTTATCAGTTTATTATTTATTTCATTCCTAGTGTTCTTTTTACTGTTATCTCAGATATCAGTGCCTTTCTAGTTTCTTCTTGGTCTCCTCAATTCTTTTCAATCTCTCCATTAATATCTTGATGTCTAGGGTTGTATTTTGAGACCATTCAGTTGTTTGCATTCCAAAGTCAGTTTTCTCAGAGTCTGCCCTCCCAGGAGTCTGGGAAGGACCCATATTCTTCTTTTGGGTTTTTTTTCATTTGTGTAGATCTTTCTCTCTGGTCCCCTAGTGGATCAAGTTCCTGAGATCTAATCTCCAGCCCCTCTCCTCTGTTTCTGTTGCAGGGAGTTAGCTTGTTGCTTGGAAGGTCTGTGACGCTACTCTGTATTCAGTGTAGGGGAGGGGCTTTTTCTCCTGTTTAAAGACGTCACTGTGGGGAAACCCAGGTGGAGGCTCTGCTAGGTGGGCTGAGCTATGCGATGTAAATATGCCTTGAAAATGGCGGAGGTAGGGTTTTTCTTTCACTTTTAGGGGCCTGCTGTGGTCTCTAGGCTGGACCAGCTGCACAGCTGGGTGCTGGATCTGGGGGCCTCCAGCCAGCTGGGGTGGAGGATAGGTCCAAAGTTTCCCCCTCTGGAGCTGGGGGCCGCGATCGGCACCTTACACCAGCTCGGGGGTTTTGCCCCCTTGCACAGGCTTGTGGTCATGCACCTGAATGCCTCAGCCAGGGGGGGCCCGGGGGTTCCGATCTCCAGAGTTACAGAGGGCAGGTGGTGGCTCTGGGTCCCTCCCAGGGCACTTTAGCCAGAAATGGGACCGGTATCTCTAAGGGGCGGGTGCTCAGAGCCTCCCTGTGCGACCAGCAGCTTCGCTCTGGGTGCTGGTCACAACGGGTGATGGAGCTGAGGTCCGGGATTTGGGAAATTTCCCCCGCCGGCCGGAATCACATAAAGTGGAGCAGCTGCCATCTGGCGGCAATGTCTGGCCCCCTGTGGGACCAAAAGTCCCCAAGCCTTGTACCAGTGTAGCAGGAGGTGGGCGGGGGGGGGTGCAGGGAAAAAAAGTAATAGTTTTTTGGGAAACTCACGTTCGGAGAATCTCAGGGATCCATCTATGCGGTGGCCATTTTGCTTCTCTCCTGAGGACCTCTTTTAAGGTAGTATTTGATTTTTCATTGACTTAAAGGTATATCTGTCAATATTTATTTATAAGGAAAAAAACACAAATTTAGTCTCCATTTGGACATCCCAGGATACATGTGAGTTTGCAGATATATTTATTAAATTCTCCAGTTAGGAGAGCATGAGAAAGAGGAGTGACAGGAACATTGCAATTAATTGAATTGTGCCTCCAGGGAAAAATGTATTGAAGTCCTGAACCCAGTACCTTGGAAAGTAACCTTATTTGTAAAATAGGGTCTTTGCAGATACATCAAGTTAAATGAGGTCATGAAGGTGGACCGACATCTAATATGGCCAATGTCCTTAAGAAAAAGGGAAATTTAAACACAAACACTGATAGGCACAGAGAGAAGATCATGAGAAGAGACAGAAAAAAACACACATGAAAATGCAGCACTGGATTGATGCAGTTACAAGACAAGGAACACCACAAACTGCCAGCAAACACTAGAAGCTAGAAAGGGACAAGGCAGGATTCCCATTACAGACTGAATAAGTATGTTCCTCCAAAATTTATATGTTTAAGCCATTATACACAGTGTGGCTGTGTTTGGAGATGAGACTTCTGGTGAAGTAAGGTTAAATGAAACATAAGTGTGGGTTCCTGATCCAGTAGGATTAACATCCTTATAATAAGAGTCACCAAAGGGTGAGTGAGTGAATTCTTTTCATACACATATGTTGAGGAAAGACCATGTGAGAACGTAGAAGCAGCTTTTTGAAAACCCAAAAAAGAGCCCTCACAAGAAATGTAATTGTCCTTAACCTAACATTTGGACTTCTAGCCTCCAGAACTCCAGTACTTTCAGTTAGGATTCAAGATGGTCACCTATGAGCAACTGACTGACACCTCTTTCACAGAGCAAACCAAGGAAGAGAGCACCAGCAGTAGAGATCATTAACAGTCAGAGATCCTCAGCAGTCACAGAGCGCTGAGATGGCTAATGTACCCCAAAGCCTGCAGAGGACTATTAGGACGTGCAGAAAGGAGGAAGGAGAGAGACCAGATAGCTGGCTTTGGATCCAGGAAGCCCCATTCCTGCCTGGATCTTGTCAGAAACAGAAAGCAGCCTCTGGATGCAGGATATGGTTAATGCAGGATAAGGACTCAGAGCTTGCCAGTGCCATGGGCTTGGAAGGCCCACACAAGTCACATGGGACTCCAGTCCCACATGGGAAACAGCTTGGATACAACAGAGCTTCCAGAGCCCATGTGGAACTGGGAGCCCATTTAAGCTCTCAAGGCCTATGGCCAAAACATTCCTGATAACTCAATCCTTGTAGGCAGGGCTTGGAAGTCAGCTCCCAGGCCAGGGAAAAACCCTGGCCCAGATGTCATCATTTGCCCCAGGGTCAGGTTACACCACTGCAGGCAACTACTAGATGAGGCAAGCTGCAGGGAGAGCTCCTGTTGCTGAAAGAACTTTGTTTCTGAACACAGTCAGCCTCTAGCAAGGGAAGGGAAGTCAGGAGCATCCCTATCATCCTGGAAACCTCTTTTTCCTCCATGGATCCTTCTGGGCAGCAGACAGCTCTACCATTCCTGTACTCCTGCCACAGCAGTCAGGGGGGCCATCACTATTCCTGATCCCCACTGAGTGCTCAAAGCTGGGAACTGAAAAACCAAGCAGCCATTTCTGGCTAGTGGGGAAAAAATAGCTCCTGAAAGATACTTGAGTTTTGAGGCCGGGCAGCCTTTGACCAGAGAAGGGAAGCCAGGGGGGATGGAAGGAGCTATCATTATGGCAGCCACACTCCCCGTGTGAACTCTTGTACAACAGAAAGCACTCCAATATCCCTGCAGAATTACCACGGTGACCAGGGGATTCACTTCCCACTGATGTAGCCAATTGTTTCCATGGAGGGGAGCTGAAGAGTGGTTCAGTCTGACCTGACTGGAGTCTTATCTTTAACATTTTTGAAGAAAAGCAATTGCAGCTAACAATTCCCTACCCCACCAAGCTAAGCTTCACTAATGAAAAAAATTAAAATCCTTCCCAGACATTCCTAAGAGAATATGCCACCTCCAGACCAGTCCTTCAGGAGATGCTTAAGAAAGTTATAGGTCGGGGTTTGGTGGCTCACCCTGTAATCCTGGCATTTTGGGAGGGCGAGGTTAGTGGATTTCCTGAGCCCATGGGTTCAAGACCAGTCCGGGCAACTTGATGAGACCTTGTCTCTAAAAAAAAACCATGCATGGTAGCACACAGCTGTAGTTTCAGCTACTCAGAAGGCAAGCAGAAGGATCGCTGGAGTCCAGAAGACTGACTCTGGGGGGGCCATGAGTGTGCATGCCACTGCACTCCAGCCTGGGCGAAGGAGTGAGACTCCAACTAAAAAAAAAAAAAGAAGGAAAGTTAAAAGTACTGGAATGAAGGAACAGTTCCACCCATCCCAAAAGCACAAAAAAGCATAGAGTTCACCAACCATACAAATCAACCCCAAGAACTAAAAAGCAAAGCAGTCTCTTAAGAGCAATATGACAGGAATAAAACCTCCATATCAATAATTAACTTAAACATGAATAGTCTTAATGTGCCACTCAAAAGGCATAGAGTGGCAAATTGGATAAAGAAACATGATTCAACTGTAAGCTGCCTTTAGGAAACCCATCTCCCTGCAAATGAAACCCACAGAATCAAGGTAAAGGGATGAAGAAAGATCTTTCAAACAAAAAAGAGCAAAAGTAGCTATTCTTATATCAGACAAAACAGACTTTTAAACCAATAAAGGTTAAAAAGGATACTACATAAGGATAAAGGTGTCAGTCCACCAGCAAGAAATATCTACCTCGAATATACACACCCAACATAGGATCACCCAGATTTATAAAACAATTGCTAACAAACATCATATCATTATAGTAGGAGGCTTTAATACTCCACTGACAGCAATAGATAGATCATCAATGCAAAAACTACCAAAAAAAATCCAGAAGCTTTTTCTTTTTCTGCAAAAAGCTTTTATTTTCACTTGGTCTAGGGCTTGGGAGAAGGATCCAGGGTGGTTAAAAAGCTGCCCAGTAGCTGGAGGGGGAAGCAGAAGCCCTGATATTTTGAGAGCCCTCCCAGGGCCCCCAGAGGCTGCTGACTCCTAATCATGCTTCAGGGGGAGCCCTTTGAAGAAAACTCATCCAGTCCCGGCTCAGGGCCCGCCAGCCTGAGAAGGTTGGGCAGGTGGTTGCCCATTTCTTGATGAGTTTCACTTCTTTATCTAGGAACTGGTTCTCCAGGAAGTCACAGACATGGGGGTCTGTGTGGGCAGACCCCAGGGCATGAAAGTCCGAAAGGGTTTTTTCAGTTTCTTCTTCAAGGCCATGGCAGCTTCCATGGCATCCAGGGTTTTTATACCCCTCATCTTGAGAGGGCTTCTGGATATCCTGGAAGAGGTCCCAGGCACCACGCTGGTTTTGCATCTTCAAGAGATGGCTCAGTGCCCTCGTGCTTCTCCTCCACCAATTGGTGGAGGGAGTGGCCCTTGCCTTACTTAGCCACATCATTGTGGTTGAAATAGAAGCCAAGGTGGGGTTCAGTGTTGTAGCCTGTAATCCCAGCACTCTGGGGGGCCAAAGCGAATGAATTGCCTAAGCCCACAGGATCAAGACGCCTGGGCAACTTGGCGAGACCTCATCTCTACAATAAATAAAAAAATTAGCCTGGCATAGTAGCACGTGCCTGTAGATCTGGCTGCTAGGGAGACTGAGGCGAAAGGATCACCAGGGCCCAGCAGTTTGACGCTGAGGGGGCCGTGAGTGTACCACTGCACTTCTGCCTGGGCGACAGAGTGAGACTCCAACTCAACAACAACAACAAAAAAAAGGGAAAAAAAGAAAAGAAAAGAAATAGAAGCCCAGGTAGGTGTAGGAGGCCCACAGATGCAAATTGACCATGTGGTTGACAGCTGCCTCCTCCCCGGTCTAATAATTCAGGCAAACTTGGGAGCTAGTGGTTGGTCAGCAAGATGGAGCTAACCACAAAAATGGGGGTTGCTGGTCCCAGAAACAGGTGATGGCCGAGAAGGTGGTCTCAGTGGTTTCAAGTGGTGAAGAGATGAGAGGGCAGTGGGAGGCTGGAAGATAGGGAGACCCTGGGCCTGTTCCATCCAAACACTATTGAAGCAAGATACAGATTGTGGGACCGTCAAAGGAGCTGCCAAAACCCAAGAATCTTAACACAACCAACTGGTCCTAATAGACATCTACAGAATATGTCACCCAACAACTCTAGAATATACATTCTTCTCGTCAGTGCATGGAACATTCTCCAAGATAGAACACAATCTTGGGGATAATTCAAGTGTGAACAAATTTCTTTTCTTTTTTTTTAAATTTTTTAAAATGTGGACCAACCGTAATGTCTGTTGAAACTGTACTCGATAAAAAAATGTGGTACATATACATGATAGAATATTATGCAACTATAAAAAAGAACAAAATTATAGACTTATCTGAAACTTGGATAGATTTAGAGTCTATAATAATCAGTGATTTATCACAAAAACAAAGAACTGAGTACAATGTGCTCTCACTCATAAGAAAACCCCGAACGTTTACCATAATACTATAAGAAAGGGATTGGCTATAGCCTGAAACTGTCATGGGGGGGGGGGCACTTACCATTAGTAAGGGTATCTGATCTCGAACCAGGCAAACATTGATAAGGGTATTCAATCTTAAACCAGGCAAAGTGGGGGCCCAAAGGGAGTCCCAAATTTTTCCTCTACAATCAACACTTGTATACCTGATTCTGAATCATGCCCCACAATTTTAAAATTTAAAAAAAAAATGTGGGGTACAATTCAGGGGTTTGGGACATATGTGATCATTATTAAGATAGTTTGGGCCACCCTTTGGTCCCCACTTTGCCTGGGTTTTAGATTGAATACCCTTATTGATACTATGTGCCACCCCCCCAACAGTGTCCCAATACTTCCATACCCCTTTTTTAAAGTATTATGATAAATGTTTAGGGTCCACTTATAAGTGAGGACATGGAGTACTCAAATCTTTGTTTCTGCAATAGATCACTGAGTATTATAGACTCTAAATCCATCCATGTTGCTGTGAAGTCCAAAATTTTCTTTTTCTCTATGCTGCATAATATTCCATTTTGGATATCACCACATTTTCTTTATTCAGTCCATTTTTGATGAACAGCATGGTTGGTTCCATGTTTCTGCTATTGTGAATAAATCTGCGATAAACATGCATGTGCAGGTGTCTTTTTCGTAGAGTGATTTGAGTTCCTTTGGGTATATTCCCAGTAGGGGGATTGCTGGGGCATAAGGAAAGTCAATTTTTAGATTTTTTAGAAAGACCATACTATTTTCAACAGAGGTAGTATAAATTTACACTCTCACCTACAATGTAGAAGTGATCCTTTTTCTCCACATCCTTGCCAGCATCTGTTGTTTTTGGAGTTATTAATGATTGTCATCCTGACTGGAGTTAGGTAATATCACAGTGTTGTTTAAATTTGCATTTCTTTGTAATTAGTGAGGCTAAGAAATTTTTCATGTATCTGTTGGTTGCTCATATGTCTTTTTCTGATAATTGTCTCTTCATATCTTTTCCCAGTTTTTTTTTTTTTAGTTGGAGTCTCATTATGTCACCCAGACTGGAGTTCAGTGGTGTGTTCACAACCACCATAACCCCGACCTGCTGGGCTCAGGCGATCCATCTGCCTCAGCTTTCCAAGTAACTGGAACTATAGTCGTGTGCTACAACATCCAGCAAATTTTTTTATTTATTGTAGAGACAAGATCTCACCAAATTGCCCAAATGGTCTCAAAGCCCTGAGCTCAGGCAGTCTTCTCCCCTCAGCCTAACAAAGTGCTGGAATTACAGGCTTGAGCCATTGCACCTGACCTTTTAGCCCACTGTAATAAGGCTGTTTTTTTTTTCTTTTCAGCATGTTTGAGTTCCTTGTAGATCCTAGATGTTAGACCTATGTCACATATACAGTTAGCTAATATTATTTTGTCATTTGGTGGGTTGTCTCCCTATTCTCTTGATGGGGTTTTTTTGCTTAGCAGCAGTCTGATGATTACATTTTTCTATCTTCTTTTATGGCATTAGTGTTTGGAGAATTGGTCAAGAATTGGTTGCTACTCCAATATGCCTAAGAGTTTTTCTACATTTTCTTTTAGGATTCTTATAGTTTGAGGTCTTAAGTTTAGGTCTTTGAACCATTTATAGTTGATTTTTTTTGTATGGTGCTAGGTAGGGGTCTTGTTTCAATCTTCTGCATGTGGCCAGCCAGTTTTCCGAGCACCGTTTGCTGCAGAGGCTCTCCTCTCCCCAGTGGTTGTTGGTGGAGGTTTTTTTAAAGATGAGTTGATTGAGAAATTGAGGATTTGGTTCTGAAATGTCTACTCTGTTCCATTGGTCTATATGTCTGCTCTTGTCCCAAATCCAAGCTGTTTTGATTTTTTTAATCTTACAGTAGAGTTTTAAAATTTGGAAGTGTGATACCTCCTGCTTTGTTTCACGGTTTTGGTTAGTATTGCTTTGGTTTGTATTGTTTTGGTTATCTATGGTCTTTTATAGTTCCACATGAATTTCTGTATAGTCAAAATTTGCTCTGTGAGCAATTTTTAAAAAGGGCAAGAATGAAACAAGACCCCCACCTATCATAATACACAAAAATTAACTCTAAATAAATCAAAGACTAAAATGCAAAACCTCAAACATTAAGAATCTTAGTAAATGCAGGAGACACCCTTTGGAAATCAGAGTAGACAATCCCTGATGAAAACCCCCCATGTCTATACCATAAAGACAAGATAAACAAGTGGGACCCCCTCAAACTGAAAAACTTCTGCAAAGGAAAATAAAACCCTCAACAGAATAAGGGGGTAACCCACCAAATGGAAAAAAAAATGTCAACTGTATGTCTGACAATTGCCTAACATTCAGAATCTGCAAGGAACTCAAGCATGCTGAAGTAAGAACACAAAAAACAGAAAAAAAAAAAAAAACCCAACCCAATTAAAAAGTGGGCAAAAGACATGAATAACACTTTTCAATAGAAGACATACAGGCTGTCAACAGACACAAAAAAAGTGCTCAGCCTCACTAATCATCAGAGAAATGCAAGTCAAAAACCACACTGAGATACCACTTAGCCCCAGTAAGAATGGTCATCATAAATAAAACAAAATCTACAGGTGTCGGTGAGGATGTGAAAAAAAGGGAACGCTTCTACACTGGTTGTGGGAATATAAACTTGTTCAACCTCTATGGAAAAAATGTGGCAATTCCTAAAAGAATTAGAAATTGACATTTTATATGACCCAGCAATCCCCCTCATGGGAATATAGTCAGAGGAACTCAAATCATTCTGCCAAAAAATACCTGCACATAAATATTTATTGTAGCACTATTCACAATAGTAAAAACATGCTCTTTGCTGCCTATCAAAACTATACTAGATTAAAAAAACGTGGCACATATACATGATGGAATATTATGCAGTCACAAAGAAGGACAAATATGGACTTATCAGCAACTTGGATGGATTTTGAGTCTATAATACTCAGTGATCTATAACAGAAATTAAGAACTGAGTACTACATGTTCTCACTCAAAACAGACTCTGAACATTTCCCATACAATAAGAGAGGCATTGGCAGTAGTGGGATACTGCCAGGGAAGTCCTGAGGGGCATCTATCATTAGTAAGTGTATCAGATCTCAAAGCAGGTAAAGTAGAAGCCAAAGGCAAGTCCAAACTTTTCCCGTACGATGACCACTTGTATACTTAATCTCAAATTGTATACCATATCTTAAAAATAAATAAATAAGTAAATAGACAAATAAATAAATAATACCAAGCATCTTCTTAGACCATAGTGAAATAAAATAAATATATTCACCAACAGATTCCCCCAAACACATTAACACAAACAAATTAAAACACAGCCTTGACCTGCTGGGGTCAGACGATCCTTTCTCCTCAGCCCTTTCCCAAATAGCTGTAACTACATGTGTGTGCTACCACACCTGGCTTATCATTTGATTTATTGTAGAGACAAGGTCTACCAAATACCCAAGGTGGGCTCAAGCCCCTGAACTCAGGCAATCCTCACCTCAGTATCCCGAAGTGCTGGGATTAGACTTGAGTCACCACGCCCGGCCTGCTTATTTGTTTTTTTATGTTGCCTAAAAAGATAGCTCCCACTTTAATAGTAGCTTTTTAATTCTCTCTTATTTTCTTTAGTACACTTATGGTTTCATTTTTTATGTTTGACTAGAAACTTATTTTGGAGTCAGTGAGCTAATGTGGTTGGACAGTGTAACAGAATGGTCCAGGGATTGTCTTTAAGTCATTGAGTCCCTCATTTTCTGGCCGTGTGACCCTAAGCACTTATTTAACCTCTCTGGCTTCAGCTCTCTCATCTGTAAAAAGGGAATAATAACAATGCTTACCTCATTGAAGCGTTCTTTGGATTTAAATAGAGAAAAGTTTTCTGCATAGTTTTCAATCAATTTTTGGTTAACTTTAGCTATTGTCATTGTCATGATGAGTATCACTTGATGAAGCACACCTTGGTCAGAACCAGATGTTCCTAGTCCCCAGGCTGGGGGCCTCCCCCGACCCCAGCAACTTTCCCTCAGGGGTCCCCTCAAGGGGACAGGGGTTTTGCTCCAGGGATTCACACTGCTTTTGGGTTCTGTCCCATAGATGTCTCTATTCAGTTTGTCCATTTTACTCTTTCTTTAGTGGGGGCTTTGTAATATAAAAGCATTATGTATTACATTGAGAGAAAACACTTTATACAGGCTATGGAGCTGCTTCAAGTAGAATTTGAAAGTGTGCTCCATCCCAGCAGGGAGCACTGTAGATGATGTGCATCATCCCTGAGAGCATGGGGCAGGTATGTGAAAACTAACTTCAGTACTCCTGCTGTCCTACAAAGGTGTCTATTCTCAGTCCCCCTTTGATACGGTTGTGACTCCTACTGGTTCCCTCAGTACTTAATGAGTGAAATCAAAGTACCCCTTAACACCTCAGTCAACTTCCCATTTAGTTTAATTATATTTAAAATATTTAAAAAATTTGCTTAACAAAGGGTTTTAAAAAAAAAATGCTCTATTGAATGTAGGGATCAAAGAAATAGTCCTCATTGCTAACAGGAAGAACAGGACAGCTAGACCTGATGGGAGACATTATTTCAGCCTCTAAAGGGAGACCTTCTTACAAAAGGTTCACAGACAATTCTGGTCAAAACGATGTTTTTCTTTCTCCTTGCCCACATTATTAGAGAGATCATAAAGAAATATACTAGTTTTTATGTGAAAAACACAGGAAATGAAAGGTCTGGTTGAGGCTTTTACTAGTGGCTTCTCAGAGGCACAGCTAAGTAGGCCTTCCTGAGTATAATTTGCAGGCCATGTTTCCACATACTGTGGGGAGGAAGAGATGTCCTTCAGCAGGTGGTGTGGGGGCACTGTCCTCCCCAAACCCCTCCCAGGAGCAGAGACAGGGAAAGAAGAGTGTCAGATGGAGGAGGCTGGAAGAGGAGCTTTCCTCCCTTTGGGGCCCGAGAAAGTGGCCACAGGGACTGCCTAGGGCTTCTCTGAAAAGTAGCCAAAACAGGCTCAGTGGATGTCAGTCCTTGTCAGGCCACTGAAATAGGACAGGATGGGGTGGCAACACAAAGAGGAGGTATAGACATGCCATAATTGAGGTCTGTCTTGATGAAGTTGCCAAATCCCAGAATGTCACAGCTGGGGGGAACCTTGAAGATGACCTTCCCAAGAACCTGCCTTTACAGAGGAGAGGCTACCCTAAGAGGTGAACTTGTCCTGGGGGATACAGGTAAAAGCCAGACCTAGAACTCAGTCCTCTCCCAGTCCAAGGCTTCCACTGCAGGACACTGCCCACAAGCACTTCCACCCTCTCCCTGCCTTCCCTGGAGATCAGGCCCTCCCGAAACTGCTGTCTGAGGATCTGAGCAGTTGCTGAAGTCTCAGCCACAACTTCCCTCTCCCAGGAAGGTGAAGGAAAGCACTGCAAGACATTTAGTAGAGCAGGCATTTCTGTCTAGAGAGAATAAACAGCCAGACTGGCCAGACTCCTCAATTCCTGGAAGAGGGAACCAGGGAGACAAGAGGAGGCTCAACACTCAGCCTGCCAGGGAAGATTTACCGAAAAGGAGGAGGGTGAGCCCAGATGGTAGGAAGATGAAGGAAGACAGGGAGAAGGAAAGCAGCAAGAGCCCTCTGATATACAAAGGATGCTCATCCTGAAGAAGAACAAAGAAATAAGCCAGGGAGCACGTGCAATTTTGTGGGGTAGAGGTAAATATTCATTTAAATATTATAAAATTTAAAATTCTATACTAATGTAAAATTATGCCATTTCTCTGGCATCTCACCCATCCCCACACTCACAGCCAACATCGTGTACTCTCAGCTGATGCATGACACCCACAATCCACATCAGGTGACATCATCCATTTCATGTCTCTGTCTGGAACCCACAGTGCAGAAACCTTTTTCCTGAAGCAGACATGGGGTGGGTACTCAGTAAAGGCTGTTGCTCTTATGGGTGAGACTTCCTCTAGCGAGAACCACCCTAGGGTAGCTGCCTGTGTCTCTAGGATTATAGTGTGAGTAGAGCCACCCTCAGGTCCCCCTTCTCTTCCACATTTCTCCTTCCACATGATGTCCATGAAGGGTGTAAACTTAAGAATCATCAGTACACACACTTCATCACCGCCCTCACCACCACTCCTTCACCAGCCATCTCTCTCCCAGGTCCAGGGTGAACTTAAACAGGGGACAATCCAGACACCAAGGACAAATGCACCCAACTAGGAGCTTCCCAAAAGGATTCAGATCAAATCATGGGTGATGTTCCTTCCAACGACAGCCTCTGACCAAACTCCACTGTGAGGAGTCTTGTTTTATTCTGTACCATGGAGATCAGGCCTAATAGGACAACCCATTTTATTCCTTCCCAGTTTCTGTGTGACACTGAGAGTCATGCTCTTTGTCTGGAAAATGGATCACTTGTTTCTAAATTGAGCAATTCTAAGTCCTTTTTTTTGTTCGCTTCTCTCTCTTTCCTTCCTCCCTTTTTTCC
>JAPVLO010003315.1:0-23524 GCA_027257055.1 Cephalopachus bancanus
TTTAATTCTCCTACTTATTTTTGGGCCTTGCATCATCAACAAGCTTATAGCCTTTGTTAAAAATCAAGTCAGCACCGTTCAACTCATGGTACTCAAACACTAGTACCAACCGCTTGGTACTCACCTGGGGGACCCGCCCGCAAGGATCGTGAGGTCTCCTGAGGGAGAGACAAAGAACTTTTTCCCCTGAATAACCCCCATTATCCCATCGGGGAGGGGCCTTTTACCCCTGTTGGAATTGGGGTAACAGGAATATCCAGGGTTAATATTGTGAAGGCGGAGGAACAGAGGTCCAATCCTGCGCCCCCTGGGGTTGCTCTGATGAGCTCTGAGATGGAACAAAGGGAATGAATGGATTCAGAGTGGAAGTTGCCCCTGTTGTTGCTTGGGGTGGGGCTGGCCCCTCAATTCGCTTCCCGACTCAGGCACCGTAGGCTGTCCTTCCATTAACAGAGTGCCGTTTTTATGAAATTTAGATTTGAGTCTTTAGCCCAGTGGAAACCTTTTAGGCATCTAGAACATAAAGGCTTTGGCCGAGAGCCTCTAGAAGGTGGCAGTGTCGGGACAGATTGAGGCTCTTGTTTAGACGGACATTTTTACTGATATGGCCAGGCTGCCCACAGTTGTAGCAGGTTAAGACAGTGTTGTTTTTAGGCTTATTAGTTCCACTCTGGATCCCCTGCATAAACTGAGTATAAGTTTCTCCTCTAAGAGCCGCGGCTATTGCCACACCCTGTACATAAGCAGGGTTGACATCAGCACACATCCTGATGTAGTCACTCAATTGTCCTGTTTTCCCTGACAGGTCTTATAAGAGCCTGACAGGTTCCGTTAGCATTTTCAAAAGCCAATTGTTTTACCAAAATGTCGGCTGCTTCCTCATTGATGGTTATCCTATGTACAGCCGTTTGTAATCGAGAAAACAAAATCCTCATAATTTTCATCAGACTTCTGCTTAATTTCTCCTAGGGGGGTAGCCTGGTTAGCACTAGCGGGGAGTGCTCTCCAAGCTCTGGCTGCACAAATATTAAGTTGTACTAGGGCATCTCTTGGTATAGCCATTTGAGCGTCCACAGACTCATAAGCCCCAGTCCCCATGAGCATTTCAGCAGTAATAATGTCTGGGATCTGTGCATCCTGTCTGTTTTGGACAGCCATTTGTTTAACCTGGTTCTCAAACTCTGCTTTCCACAACAAAAAATTTCCTCCTTTTAAAAACAGCATTTAGCAAGCATTTGCCAATCATATGGGGTCATCCAATGGTTAGTGAACTGTTCCATAAGGGTGGAGGTATAGGGGGCCAAAGGTCCATACTGGGAGCAAGCTTCTCTGAGCTCCTTTAAGAGTTTGTATGGCAATGGTTCCCATACCGGAGGGGCATCTTCAAATTCATTATCAAACAAAACTGGAAAACACAAAGAAAAATCCAAATCACCTTCCTCCTCAGCCTGTCTTTTAGCTCCCTTAATACCAAGGTAAGGCACCTTGGACGAGAGGGAGTGCCCAGGAGTGAAAGGGGTTTTTCCCTCGGCACATATTGAGGAGAAAGTTGGGTCAAGGATAAACTGATTAAAGTATCAGGATGCCTTTGCTCATGATGTTGAACTGCCCCCTTTTTCAAACTAGCCTCATCCCTGGGGACAGACTGCTGTCATCCAAGGGAGGAGTTATAGACACAGCTTTAGAGGAATTAGAGGTCAGTATAGGAGCATCCTCTTTAGTAATTTTGGTAGGGAATTTGGAATACTCATGTTGTGGATCCAAAGCATCTCTAATAATATTCCACAAGGCAAAAGCATCAACAGGGACCTCATTAGGTCCGTGCAAAGTATAACAGAATTTAAGTTTTTCCCCAACTTTGGTCCAAATAGCCAAATCAACGGTGCCTTCTCGAGGGAACCAGGGACATTGTGCCTGGACAAATCGCAAAAAATGAGCCAATCAAGTAGAAGACACCTTAATTCCCCTTTTAGATAATGTATCAAGTAAAACATTGATAAACAGTCTTCTGCGTTTAGACTGTTTCTGGCCCATGAGTGTATCGGGGCTCTAGCACTTCTCACCTATTCTTTCTCTGCTTATCTCTACAGGGGGGCCCGCAGCGCCCAGTGAGGTCCTATCCATCCTGAAAAGAAAAGAAAAAAAAAGATTACCTTCAAGTTCCCAGGCGTTGGGCGTCACTTGCGGGGCCCCCCCACAAGGGTCGTGAGATGTCCTGAAGGAGAGACAGATAGGTGAAAGACAAAGATAATATACTGGACACCTGCTTCCTGAACAGATGACAATTTAATGTTAGTTAACACAGAGCTTTTATACCATTCATGAAGGGGCAAGACAAAGAAAATTCCTTCATGTACATATCTTTTAAAAGTTACCATCTAGTGGTCTTAGTAGCAAACAAACCAAGATTCCCATAAGCTTAGCAGCAAACAAACCAAGATTCTCACAGGCATTTAGACAAGTCTTATTCATAAAGCCAACAATGATACTTTCAGTCCAATGTCCAAATTACAGTCCTTGAAATGTTTCAAGAAAGTTTCTTTAAGTGTATATTTCTTTATGTGTCAGGGATTTTCTCACCTTAGACTTTTATGTTCTTCAGAGTCCCCTGATCGCCTCCCCTTTTCCAGATGTCCTCGTTACTTTTCTCTTATCTTGCAGTGCTTGTTTCTAAAGAGAACTCAAAAGAAGCTTTTAGTAATGTTTCCCAGGCCCCCCAAGGTTGCTTTCTGTTTTAGCTGATCTGTCATAAAAGTGTCTGATTATTATATTATGAGTTCAGTGAAAACCTACTCTATAAATGTTAACTTAGAGTTTTGACTATAAAATTAAGTAAAAACCTTAACATTAACCTTTATCCTAAGTAAATGAAAACAGTGTTATAAATCACCTACACAACTCCTAGATAAGTGTTAGAACTTATAATGAATTCATAATGAACTTACTATAAACTTGTGCTTCTAAAAAACTTATGTCTAAACACTAAACTGCATAATTCTAAATCAAATAAGGAGTGAATATACTTATATCATTTTTTACTTCAGCAATATCTAGTAACTTATAACCAAGTGAAAGAAAGCATTCTTGACGTGCTTCAGAGTTTAACCCTTGCATATGTTAGAAAAGGCCAAGTGGGATAGTGGGAAAATGGAAAAATGAACCATGAATTTCCCGGTTAGCTGTGATTCTTCGCATAAACATGCCATCTTTTCTTCCACGACTGCACAGAATTTCTTCAACTGTATCAACAGCAAAGACGGAAGACAGAAGGGCCTCAGCGCACCTGGACTTTGTCAATCAGGCGGGCCTCCAAGGCTGGCTCCCGACATCTCCCCTTTTTTGTTTTTAATACCTTTATCCCTATTACACTCTGGGAATGAGACATTTTTTATGTGTCAAAATTTTTTTAAACTTAGGCTTTTATATTTTTTAGAGTCTCATGATCGCCTCCCTTGTCTAGAGTTCTCTTATCTTGTAGTGTTTTTTTTAAAAAAAAACTAAAAAAAAACTTTTAATAATTTTTTTTCAACTCTCCTACCATTTTCAGAATGGCCTTAAAGAAACCTATGTAAACCCATGATTGGGTCTTATCTTTAGGTTCCCCTGAGAGGGGGGGAAAGAGGGACCCAAGAGACTCAAAAAAGCTATACTTACTGTAAAAGAAGTGCTCACTGTATTTTATATATCCCTGCCTCACGTTTGCTATATTTTATGAATTCTTAAATATTTTAAATCCTTTCCTCAGGCCCCGTAGGACTAGGCATATTCCTTTGACTGGTAGTGACCATGATTGTAAAGTTATACAATGTTTTAAGCAGTATGTGCACTTAGAACTCTTGTTAAGCTCTGTTGTCCCAATTGCCATGCTGACTTCTGCTGCTGCAACGGGATGTAAATGTTAAGCAAACAAGCCCCTCCTGAACATTCCTTTGTTTAGACCAGCAGACTTGGTGGCGCTAGCCACCCTCTCGGTGGGCTCTGCTGGACTCTGTGTTGTTTCAAACCCGCCTGCTTGCTCAAATTAATTTACACGCAGTGCTTACTGACATTCCACTCTGCCCATTTAGCAGTTCCCCGTCAATCACAGGTAGCTGAGCTAGAGCCTGCGCAGACCAGAAAAAAAAAAAACCTACCAACCCCAAGTGCCCCGTACCCATTAGGAGAAATTACCCAATCATGTAAAAACAAGTTTAAAGTTCTTTCCCCTCCCTCTGTAATTGTGCATAAAAACTGCTTGCTATACTGAATCGGGGCTCTCGTCTCTGAAGTCACTGCGTTGGCTTCAAATGTGAGCCCAGACTCGAGCCTGAATAAAGACCCTCGTGTGTTTGCACTGGAGCTGGCTCTTTGTGGTCTCTTGGATTTAAATCTTGGGTTTAACAGCTCAGGCTGGTCTCAGAACCTGCAGGTTCAGGCAATCTTCTCCACTTGGCCTCCAAATGTGCCGGAATTATAGGTGTGAACCACCACATCTGGCCAATTTTTTTTTTAGTTGGAGTCTCACTCTTGTTGCCCAGGCTGGAGGGCAGTGGGACGCTGATGGCCACTGCAGCCTCTACCTGCTGGGCTTAGGCAATCCTTCCGCCTCAGCCTTCCAAGTAGCTGGAACTACAGATGCATGCCACCACACCTGGCTAGTTTTTTATGTGTGTGATTTATTGTAGAGACAAGGTCTCACCAAGTTGCCCAGGCTGATCTCGAGCTCCTGGGCTCAGGCAATCCTCTCGCCTCAGCCTCCCAAAGGGCTGGGATTACAGGCTGAGCCACCGCGCCCAGCCAAACTCATCAATTTTGATGCCTTTTAGTGCTTCTGATGTTTTTTTATTTCATTTCTTCCACGTCAGCAAAATGTTTCCCTTTGAGGGAAACTCTTCATCTGGGGAACAAAACAAAGTTGCTCAGGGTGAGATGGGTGAGTAGGGGGGGTGGGGCATGGGGATCTTGCTGTCTTTTGGTCAAAAACTGCTGAACACTCAGCAATATGGGGACAGGTGTGCTCTAAATCGCCCATCATGAAATGGACAAATGCCTTGGAAGAATCTCCAAAAAAAATTCACTGAAGCAGCCAGGCTCGGTGGCTCAGTCTGTAACCCTGCACCTTTGAGAGGCTGAGGTGAGTGGATTGCCTGAGCCTGTGGGTTTGAGACCTGCCTGGGCAGGCGAGACCTCATCTCTACAATAAATCAAAAAAATTAGCCGGGTGTGGTAGCGCATGCCTGTAGTTCCGGCTCCTTGGGAAACTGAGGCGGAAGGATCACCGGATCCCAGCAGGTCGAGCTGCTGTGGCCGGGAGCGGCCACTGCACTCCAGTCTGGACAACGGAGCGAAACTCCAACTCAAAAAAAAAAAAAAAAATTCACTGAAGCGAAATGCAGCCTCTCACAACAGCACTAGCTGGAACATTGATGCCCATAAATTCCTAGAACACTTGTCTAGCAGAGGAAGCCTGTACTACAAGGGGCCTGCCTGCTGAAAGAAAATTTCTGGGATTTTTTGGGTCCCCCCCTCGTACCATGGGTACCCTTTCAACTAAATGACCATATTGTCACCCATCTAGTTGCTATTAAAGAAACCTTCACAACACCACGATCTGTCAGTCTGTTCATCTGGCTTCATCTCTAGACGTAAACTTCAAATGGTCTCCTTTAAAATACTAATTTTGGCTGGAGTGGTGGCTCCTTCCTGTAATCTCAGCACTTTGGGAGGCGGAGGTGAGAGGCTCACCTGAGCTCAGGTGCTCGAGACCAGCCTGAGCAACATGGCAAGACTTTGTCTCTACAATAAATAAAAAAGATTAGCCAGGTGTAGTGGCACACACTTGTGGTTTCCAGCTACTTGGAAGGCTGAGGCAGAAGGATCACCTGAGCCCAGCATTTCGAGGCTGTGGTAGCTACGAGCGTGCCATTGCACTCCAGCCTGGGTGACAGAGTGAGACTCCGACTCAAAAAAATAAATGCACAAAATAAAATAGTAATTTTGGTCAGGCACCATGGCTCATGCCTGTAATCCCAGCTTTTGGGGAGGCCGAGGAAGAAGGGTTGCATCAGGTCAGGAGTTGGGGTCAGTTTGGGCAACATAGCAAGATCCCCGTCTCTATAAAAATGTGAAAAAATAAAATGCTTATTTCAGGATGGTTTTTTATTATGCCCTGATCAAAATGCTCACTGGCAACATATTCTTGGTCGCCCATGTAAAATGCCATGATTGTAACTTCCAATGGAACTGGTGTCATTACTCTAAATAGCTCTCACTTTTGCCTTCATTTCTTCTTCTGCACTCAGGCTTCTCTTCTCATTTTGTCTTCTAATGATATGCACCCGAGGGCTAAATCGGCCCCTAAAAAATTGCACCAATCTTGCTTCCAAGCACAAAGCATGCTACATTCTTGCCAATTACCCTTATTTTACTGATCACATCGGGAGTCACTGTGCAACAAAATAACATAAATGTTTCAGGAAACGTCTGAGATAATAAACAAATATATAATTAAAACTGTACAGTTCTCAAAGCTGGAAATTAGAAGCAGTGCTCTCTGGTGACCATGGTTGCTGATAACTGTCAAGTGCTAGTAATGGCCAGCCAAAGAGACGTTTGTTCCCCACCCTTTTTGTTTTGATTCAGGGTCTCACTCTATCACCCAGACTGGAGGGCACTGGCATGCCCATGGCCACTGCAGCCTTCCAAGTAGCCAGGACTACAGGCATGTGCCACCACAGCCAGCTAATTTTTTGATTTATTGTAGAGATGAGGTCTTGCCAAGTTGCCCAGGCTGGTCGTGAACCCGTGGGCTCAGGCAGTCCTCTCACCTCAGCCTCCCAGAGTGCTGGGATTATAGGCATGAGCCACAGACACTTTTTCCTGGGTCTTTCTACTTCCTGTGGTGCTTGGATACATATGCTCTTACAAGCCTTCTTCATTCCCAGTATAGTTTTCTATTATAGGCATATGATAAATTTCTTTAAATTTCTTTTTTTAAACAAATTCAACTTTGATTAATTAATTAATTTTTGAGTCAGTGTCTCTGTTGCACAGGCTGGCATGATCACAGCTCACCAAAGCCTCAACTTTCTGGGCTCAGGCAATCCTTTCACCTCAGCCTTCCGAGTAGCTGGGACTACAGGCATGCACCACCATGCCAAGCTAATTTTTTTTTTCTATGTTTTGTGGAGATGAGATCTTGCTATGTTGCCCAGGCTGGTTTTGAACTCCTGGGCTCAAGCAATCCTCCCACCTCAGACTCCCAAAGTGCTGGGATTACAGGCGTGAACCACTGTGCCCAGTCAGCTTCATTTAATTTAGTCTTGGCACACTTCAGTTATTAGCAAGCATCAGGCGTGAATTGTAATAGCCTTTTTCTAAGGTTTGATTGCTGATTTCCTTTTTTTTTTTGAGTTGGAGTCTCACTCTGTCACCCAGACTGGAGTGCAGCGGCCGCTCCTGGCTACCGCAGCCTCCACCTGCTGGGCTCCGGCGATCCTTCCACCTCAGCCTTCCGAGTAGCCGGAATTACAGGCATGTGCTACCATGCCCGGCTGATTTTTTTGATTTATTGTAGAGATGAGGTCTCACCAAGTTGCCTATGCGGGTCTTGAACCCACGGCCTCAGGCAATCCAGTCACCTTGGCCTCCCAAAGTGGTGGGATTATAGGCTGAGCCACTGAGCCCGGCCACTGATTTCCTTTTAAGCATCACTCTCCCCTTTGGCTCTGTATGTAGACAGACTGATAAGAAAGCCCAATTCTATCAATTCCATCATTTATATTATTGTTAGTGGTACCATGAGAGGAAAAGTCCTAAATCATCACTTCTCTCTTATTTAATATTACAGTTCAGTGTGGGAAAAAAACCCTAAACTCTTGTAGTGAATGTGAGAAAGTTATTCACCTTTTTTTGGTTGTTGTTAAATCAAGCTTTATCAATAAAATAGAATTCAGAATATTTGACTAGGAACAGCAGCAGGCTCAGCCAATCATGAGAGCAAAAATGTGGCAGTTTGCTAATGCAGGAAGCTGCTGCTCATGAATTAGTAAGAAATGTAAGGACTTGTAAAAGAGGTGTAAAGAATCAAGGCATGTTAGCCCCAAGATTGGTATTCCTTTTTTTTTTAGTTGGAGTCTCACTCTGTCACCCAGACTGGAGGGCAGTGGCCGCTCCCGGCCACCGCATCCTCGACCTACTGGGCTCCGGTGATCCTCTGCCTCAGCCTTCCAAGTAGCTGGAACTACAGGTGTGCACTACCATGTCCGGCTAATTTTTTATTTATTGTGGAGATGAGATTGGTATTCTTATGAATATTCTTTATTACTTGCAGTACTCATGGCAACAAAGAGGGAACATCCTGAAAGAAAGTTAAATGAAGGAATCAGCTTTATCAACTATACCAATCCTCCTGCCAAGAATATTAAAGAAGTTTCATTAACACCTTGGGTGTTCATTCAGCTTTTTTTTTTTGAGTTGGAGTCTCACTCTGTCACCCAGACTGGAGGGCAGTGGCCGCTCCCAGCCACCCGCAGCCTCGACCCGCTGGGCTCCAGCAATCCTTCCGCCATAGCCTTCCAAGTAGCTGGAATTACAGGCGTGCGCTACCACGCCCGGCTAATTTTTTGATTTTATTGTAGAGATGAGGTCTCGCCTGCCCAGGCGGGTCTCGAACCCGCAGTCTCAGGCAATCCACTTACCTCAGCCTCCCAAAGGCGCGGGATTACAGGCTGAGCCACCAAGCCTGGCTCATTCAGCTTTTTAAGATTTTGAAATTATTCTCCATAATCATGCGCTGTAGTGGCCGAAAGTTCAATCTGAGAGACCACCAAGAGCCAATTCCGATGAAAGTTCAAGAGGGTCTTTATTTACAAGCTTGAGCCTGGGCCTCTGTCAACAATCAACACAGCGGAGTACATTCAGAGGCTCTGATTTCCTTAAGCAGATGCCTTTTATGCTTTTACACAAAGGGGGGGAGGAGTTTGGGGGGCTTTCCAGTTGTGTTACCATTTAATTGGGTAGTAACCTCTGGTGGTCAGCTTAATCGTGGAGGATTGGCTAGCCTGACTCAGGCTGACCTTGGCCCACTAGTTAGGGAAGTTGCAGAGACATCTGGAAACTTAGGTGATTACCCCCTGGCACTTGTTTGGTTGTTGCTAAGGGGAAAGTGAGATAAGGGAAGGGGTTGAAGCTTATAACTGGAGCTTTGCAGTTTTTTCCACAACTGAAACTTTAAACAGTTACAGGTTATGTTTAAAGACAGAAAACTAAAAATGGCTGTGCTATTGTCCACAAGTCGATTACATATTTATTGGGTTATAGCATGCTCTTAACCTAAGTCTATGGTATACTTTATTACGGTCCTCTCTTTCCCCCCTTCTCATGAGGGTAGAGTGAATCTAATCTTGGATTCTTTTAACATGCTGAGTTGTCCAGGGGTACCTGTTGATATTGTGTGTGAGGACCATAAGTTGCACAGTGTTTATTCTAGCTTTTACAAAAGTTATTAGCTTGTTTATAATACATGGACCGAAGGTTAGCAACAGCAAGAGTATGATCATGGGGCCTATTAAAGCAGACAATAGCGTGGTTAACCAAGGTGAGTAGTTAAACCAACTTTCAAACCACCCCTGTTTCTGCTCCCACTCTAATTTATGCTTAGCCAAACCTTCTCTCACTTTAGCTATGGATTCCTTTACTATTCCTGAATGGTTGGTGTAGAAACAACATTCTTCCCCCAGGGTGGCGCGGAGGCCACCTTGCTGGAGGAACAGTAGGTTTAAGCCTCTACGGTTTTGCAGAACTACTTCAGACAGAGAGGTTAGGGATTCCTGTAAGTGTGAAATAGAAGTTTCTATTCTTTTTATGCTAGACTCTATTGCAGCCCGAAGGCTACTGTAATGATGGGATTGAGTGGCTAGGGAGGCGATATCTGTCCTTCCCCCGGCAAGGCCGGTCCTAGCAACACTGACAGGGTTACTGCAGTGACCGGTTCCCTTACAAGGTCACTTTTAGTTATTAGTACCCCTCTACATACCCAACAATTGGTGACACCTAGTGTCCGAGCTATATTTTCAGCCAAATTTATAAACAGATTTTGCCCTACTTTCCACGAATGAGGAAAGGAGGATAGTTTTGACTGTTGGGCAGTCGGAGGAACTACTAATTGCACAGTTTCTTTAATTAGCTTTTTAGCTTTGGGTGAGGGAGCAAAATCCCAACAAACCCAATTTGTGTTTCCCGGGGGGTGTTACAAGCTATGGCACCAGCTTTAGTGTACTGGTAGTTTTGTTTTGATAATCTAGCAAAGTATAGCTGGCCATTATGGGTGCAGATATGTTTATCAGTATAACAAACTTCTGGCTGGAATGAATAATGATGGAAAACCTTTAAGAGTGGCCAGATAGTTTCTATACATTTACATGCTGGGTATGGGGGGAAGCGGTAGATACCCAGATTAGGTAGAAAGGCATAAAAGCACAAGTAAACTTCCTATCGTAAGAAAGGAGGAAATGCTAGTGAAACCCTTTTCTAACGTGACCAATGGGGACAACTGTTAATTTTACAACAAATAAAGTTACAAATGGTTTAGCAAGTATAAAGGTTAACAAAGCAAAACAAAGGCTTATCAGTAATGTCCACTGAGTCCTTAAGCCAAATCCTTAATTTTTCCGCCATGTGTGGATCAATCAGCTTCCAAGAATGTGATTGAAGCAGGGCCTGAAGTATCCTCACGCTTCTGGAGCAGGGCTGGATAAATTAGTTCCATGTTCTTCGTTGGGTTTCGTGATTTTCCCGAATGGTCAGCTTAAGGGTGTTCTCCCTTAAGCTGAATCTGCGGTGCACTCCCGTCCTGGAAGGCCAGCTTAGTTCGGTTATGTAAAAGAACAGTAAATGGCCCCTTCCAGGGGGGCTTTAGAGATTAACATTTTACTCTTTTACCCATACCATATCACCTGGCTTAAAAGAATGAGTATTGGTAGTTAAACTAATTGGCAATCGTTCTCTGACTTGACAATGGATGGCTTTTAGGACTAAACCTAAGGCCTGCATTTGCTGTTTTAGGATAAGACTTTCTAATTCCTTTAAGTCTCCCGGTATGCCCTTAACAAGAGGCCTACCATTGAACACTTTTAAAGGTTTAACAAATTCCATTTCAGGGACTTGGATCCTGAGTGATGAAATACCAAATACCTATGTTTAGTTTACTTATGTCTCCAAAGGATTTCTAGTGATTATTATACTAACACACAAATTGAAATTATACTGTCCTAGTCTTACATTTGATGGAATTTTCCCTGGATTTGCCAAGGGGTGGGACAGGTTGCCACTCGGCCTGCAGTAGAAATGTTTGAACGCCTTTCAAAACCTACCTATAGGAAATTTATTTATGTTTAACCTGTGCTAGCTACCCTGCCTCAATTATTTATTTTTTTTTTTTTTTTGAGTTGGAGTCTCACTCTGTCACCCAGACTGGAGTGCAGTGGCCGCTCCCAGCCACCGCAGCCTTGACCTGCTGGGCTCCGGGATCCCTCCGCCTCAGCCTTCCCAGTAGCTGGAATTACAGGCATGCCTACCACGCCCGGCTGATTTTTTGTAGAGATGAGGTCTCGCTGCCCAGGCGGGTCTTGAACCCGGGCTCAGGCAATTCACTCACCTCAGCCCCCCAAAGGTGGGATTACAGGCTGACCCACCGAGCCCGGCAATTATTTATTCTTTAGGATTTTTCGATCCCATAATCATTTGGGGTGCTGAGGAGTGAAGGTCCATCTTCTGTAATTTCTTCAGAGCTGATAAGGGGCGCAGTCCTGCCTAGCCAGAGATCAAAAATCTTTCCCTGTCTGACTTAAGGCGTTTAGCAGTGGCATTATTTGCAGGCACTGGCTGGAATTTTTGCATGACCATTATGTGGGCATGAAATTACTGGATTCTAGCTTAATAAAAGAAATAAAGTCAGGCCTACATTTTGACAATTGCAGGCAGTAGCTGATTACCTTTTTATACAAAAGCTAAAAGGGTCTGAAGTTATTAGCATAACTTAAATGATAAACTTTAATTTCTGTGGCTTTATTACAAGTACCAGCTTTTGTATTTCTGGACTATAATGGTAGCCTGACAGATTGTTTTATTTATTTATTTATTTTTTTTTTTGAGTTGGAGTCTCACTCTGTCGCCCAGACTGGAGCGCAGTGGCCGCTCCCGGCCACCGCAGCCTCGACCTGCCAGGCTCCAGTGATCCTTCTGCCTCAGCCTTCCAAGTAGCCGGAATTACAGGCATGCGCTACCACGCCCGGCTGATTTTTTGATTTATTGTAGAGATGAGGTCTTGCTGCCCAAGTGGGTCTTGAACCCGCGGGCTCAGATAATCCACTCACCTCAGTCCCCCAAAGGCGCGGGATTACAGGCTGACCCACCGAGCCCGGCTTGACAGATTGTTTTAGACTATAATTTGAACTAGGCACTTAAATAAATTCTATATAAAATTTGAAGAGAAATCCGAAAATGTTTGGAGACTTGCATTCAGAAAAGACTTTATTATGCCTAGATTGTTTATAGAATTTTCTTTGTATATACATATGTATATACTTTAAACTTTCTTTATACCATTTTTGGTGTGCTTATACCATTTTATTTTTGTTTTCTACCCCCTTTTAAAAAAAATTTTCGTAACTATCTACTTTATTATAGGACAGAAATGTACCATATAAGATTTCCTCTTAGATAAATATATATATATATTTTTATATTCCTTTCTCTTTTTTTTTTTTTCCTGCTAAAACTTTATTTGTATACCAACAACCTTTTTACATTTTTTCTTTGCTTTTTGCTTTTTTTTATTTATTTATAGATAACCTTTTACAGTCATAATTTGAATTCACCTTTTAGTAATAGTTAGGTGAAACATTCAGTTTTTGGAACACCTTTAATTCCACTGGAGAGCAGGTTTTAGGAGGAAGAAGTTCAGTATGAGCACAAGGGCTAAAAACTTAACCTCAGTATTAAGAAATTAATTTGGACCCCAGCCACATTTATATAGACCCAAGGATTCTCTGGGTGGATGGCATACAGAGTGTTGCGCTGGGCCGTGCCCCTCCCCCTGCCCCCCTGTTCAGCCAACAGCCACTATCACCGATCGAGGTGTTTCCCTCCCCCCTTTGGGAGAGGATGCACCATCTCTTTCAGTGGCTTTTTAGTCCAGATATTGGACAAAGTTCTGGGGGCTTAGGCTATTAAGAACAATTGTGCTTCAGGTGTCTAGAATGACCACAGTCATAGCAGCTGATACCATCCCCTTAGCAGGTTTATTCTTATTAGGCCTCTTTTGGGTGGCTGGAGCTTTTGCCTTTAGTGGCAACTGCCAATTTGTTTACCTTTCCTTTGACTGGTGCTCATTTTGGAGTCTTTTTCCTTTTTTTTTTCTTCATGACTTTTCCAATGATGTTTGCAAAAATGGCCTGGTTCAAAACCCCTTAGAGTGAACAGACTACAAAGATGTAAAATGATCTGTTCCTACATATTCCTAATTATGAACAGGCAAAACTGTTTGAAATCCTCATGAATTACTAAACAGCACCCTTAGTTGTAAGACATGGACAATTAAATGAGCATAGCCAAAAAACGCAAGCATTAGTGTTTCTTAGTATTACAATATAATATAGGGACTCAGCATACATTACAAGACTCTGAGAAACTTCCCAACAGTTTTACAGGGACAAGTAGTTGATTACGATTTTAGGCAAGGCCTAAACCTTGAGGAACGGACTTACTTTTAACTAACCTGGCTTTTAGTATTTGAAAACGAGAACAGCCTATTCATTCCCTTAGTTGCCAGAGAAAGATTAGTTCCAAGGCTAGCATTAACTTACACTGAGTTAACAAAAGGCTAGGTAGCATATAAGAGACATTTCTCGGTTTCTTTGCAGGTGGATTAGAATGAGCCCCTTTAGAATTTACAAAGGAGAACACAGGCTAAGGAAGGGAGGGGGAGTGGTCTCTGGAAAGAATTTAAGATAACCAGTAACACTCCTTATACACAACAGGCAATTTCCCACAACCTTAACAACAAAAGGCAGAAATTTTAACAGTGCCAACGGGTTAGGAGAAAACACCACACAAATAAAGGGAGACATAAAATGACATCAAGAAATATGCGCCAACCTAGTTTTTAAAAAATGATGCCCCATCACACAAAGCATAATAACTCAACCAGTTTTTAGCATATTTAAAGTGACAGGCACACACAAATAAGAAAATGACAGGTATGAGAAATATCCGCTTTGTCTCCCCTTTAGTTATACTCCTCACGAAGATATCTCAGACACCTCTTAGCAACTGGTAGGTTGGTACACCCCCAACGCAGACTAACTATGTGGAACCTTCCCCCCGTCCATCTCATTCACACATAAACACACAGCACATTTGTCAACTCGTCGTCCTAATCCTAGGAGTCTACGGTTCATCTTCAGACAGTGTTTCCTTCCACTGCCTTTTAGCCCTTTCCTTCAGGCTGGAAGATTACTAGCGGGCTCCGGGAGGTGATCAAGCTCCCCTTCTGCCATCCATTGGCAGGTCTATGCAAAGGCCTTTACTCCTACCCTTTCCATCGGGTGGTCCTTCTGTCCTTTCCGTCAGGTGGTCGTTCTTGTGCCAGTTCCTTGCCTCTTGGGTTCCTGCTGTGCTTTCGTGGTCTGAGCTTCAGTGCGCCAGGAGGGGCCTCTCTCCTAGGATCAAAAGGTCCGTTGGCGCCAGGCGAGATTGCCCTTCCCGTTCCCTGGAGTGGCACCTCGATGACAAAGGAGGTGGAACACACCGTCTCCAGTCTCCATTTCCCCGCTGACACACCAGAAATGTAGCAGGAAAAATAGAGAGATTGTGACACCGAGACTATTATAGGAAGTGGCACTTTATTATGCTGGCTGCACAGCACAGCGGGCCGAGAATTTATACCCTCGTTTAGGTAAGGGAGGGGGGTAATGTTGAGTGATTACATACTTCCTTTGGAATCTCACAAGGTTGTACTTAGCAAAATCAGATTTTTCAAAGAACAAATGGTTTCCAGGAACTGCAGTCTTGTAAACTGTCAACTTCAGAAGGGGGGTTTTAGATAAGACTCTTTTTCATGTCCATGAAATAACCAGTCTCTGGGCCATTTGGCCTTTCTTAAACAAAACCTGCCTAACACCAGGCAGGCCTTTAAAGTTGCAACTTGCCTTTCAAAGGGAAATACCTTTAACTGCTATTAACCTTTCCTTCTTGCCACTGGGCTAGTGGCGGCCCAGGGGAGGCCAACTGCTGATCCCGAATCAGTCACATGTGTTTTTTGTGTTTATTCACTCAATCACACAAGAAATATATTTGAGCATATGCCGCCTCCTGCCACAGCAGGGCATGGTCACCGATCGCTCAGGAAGCCCCGGCAGCCCAGGCAGCTGAGGAAGCTGCCGGCACCCGCACCCGTGGTCACAGTGGGGGCTTCGCTCCAGCCCAGCCTGTGGCAGAGCCGGTAGTTGAACACCAGGTAGTCCACCAGGGTGCCGAGGCACTCGGGCCTGGCTGGGGCCCCATGGCGCAGCGCCTCTGGCGCTGCCTTCAGGTGGCTGCCCAGCGCCAGCAGCTCGCCGTGGTGGAGCAGCAGCTCCCAATGCTCTGACTCCACAGCTGTGCGCTCCAGCCGGTCGCTGCCCCTTCCCAGAACCGGCCTTGGCCCCCTGGCATGGGCGCCGTTTCCCACTCCCTCCAGGGGAGGTCCTTGCCACGGGCCCGAGACGTTATGGCCCGCGGAGGGCTGCTCTGCCACCACCGCTGCCTGCCACCATGGTCCCGGAGCCTCTGGGATGCGCAACTCCGCATACGGGCTGCGAGCGAGGGGGAGGGGTGGTGCTGGCGGGGCTGAAAGTTTAGAGGGAGCTGACTGGTATGAGGGGGAAAATTATCTCTTCCAAGTTAGAATCAGGGAGAACGGGGTAAAAGGGGTTCTTTGGGGACTTATGAAGGGATTCTGCTTCTCATGAGGCTGTGACGACACACTCTTGACCTGCAAGAGAACACCTGTTAGAAAGGGCCCTTCTCGTGGCCAGCCTACATTGAAGGCGGGCCACCCATGGCACACAAATCCCGGAATTTCTTTTTGTGAATTTCAACACCCAAATTGTGTGCCCTTTCCTTTAGTTCTGAAAAGTAATCAGTCATGAGAGTTAACGGCATTGTCTGTCCCATCTCACTCGTCAGTACTGTCGCCCCAACAAACACAACCAACAAGACAAAAGGGAAAACAAAGAGACAGACAGTAGCAGCCACGAAAACAAATCTGAAAGTACGATAGGGGAGAGAAAGACCGCCGACGAGTCTGACCTTCCCCACAGATGAAGACCTCGTCTTCCAGATGGGGAGTGAGACGTCTCCCACGAGCCCCGGCCGGCGGCCTTCCAGCGGTCTGCCTAGCCTGATGCCGACCTCAGAACAAAGTGTGGAGCTCCACCTGAGACACAGAACACAGATGCCTAACCCGGAGCGACTTACCGAATGCCGGCCTGAAAACCTCCGGACTGGGTCTCGGGGTCTCTGGGATCCTGGGAGAGCCCCCAAATGTAGTGGCCGAAAGTTAATCCGAGAGACCACCAAGAGCCAATTCCGATGAAAGTTCAAGAGGGTCTTTATTTACAAGCTCGAGCCTGGGGCCCCTGTCAACAACCGACACAGCAGAGTACATTCAGAGGCTCTGATTTCCTTAAGCAGATGCCTTTTATGCTTTTACACAAAGGGGGAGGAGTTGGGGGGGGGTTTCCAGTTGTGTTACCATTTAATTGAGTAGTAACCTCTGGTGGTCAGCTTAATCGTGGAGGATTGGCTAGCCTGACTCGGGCTGACCTTGGCCTACTAGTTAGGGAAGTTGCAGAGACATCTGGAAACTTAGGTGATTACCCCCTGGCACTTGATTGGTTGTTGCTAAGGGGAAAGTGAGATAAGGGAAGGCTTGAAGCTTATAACGGGGGCTTTGCAGTTTTTTCCATAACTGAAACTTTAAACAGTTACAGGTTATGTTTTTTAAAACAGAAAACTAAAAAAGGCTGTGCTATTGTCCACAAGCTGATTACAATTTATTGGGTTTATAGCATGCTCTTAACCTAAGTCTATGGTATACTTTATTACGGTCCTCTCAGCGCATTTAAAATTTTTTTTATTTTAAAGATGTGGGGTATGACACATCTTTGTAATCATCGAAAGGAGGTACCTATAGAAACCTAGAAGAAACTTAGCTCATTAGTTTAGTCTTTTTGCCTCAGTACAACCATTAGAAAGCATTTAAACATTCCACTGCAAGCCAAGCTGTAGCCTATCCCACCCCTTCGGCAAATCTCCATCAGATGCAAGATCAGGACAGATCAACCTCTCTCTCTCTCTCTCTCTTTTTTTTTTTTTTTGAGTTGGCATCTCACTCTGTCGCCCAGACTGGAGTGCAGTGGTCACTCCGGGCCACCGCAGCCTTGACCTGCTGGGCTCCAGCGATCCTTCCACTTCAGTCTTCCAAGTAGCTGGAACTACAGGTGCATGCTACCACGCACGGCTAGTTTTTGATTTATTGTAGATAGGAAGTCTTGCCATGTGACTCAGCTGGTCTCGAACCTGCAGGCTCAGGCAATCCACGCACCTCAGCCTCCCAAGGCGCGGGACTACAGGCTGAGCCACCAAGCCGGCTCAGATCCATCTTTCAATTCATGGTTTAGCATGATAATGTATAGTAAACTTTCAGGTTCTTTGTCAAGGCGGAAGGTCAAAGTCATAGAAATGATAATAAGACCACCTTTGGTCAAGGAGTTTGCAGATTGCAAATGTCTCACAAGTCTCTTGCAGGAAAAACCCCTCCAGGCCCAAACCCCCAAGTTAACCTAATCAGCCCTTTGTGACCTATGTGACACAGACAGACCCCACCATGACAGCAATCATGTGACTAACCCACTCATCTGCCTGCTGTCCGTCACCTGATGTCAGTACCTGCGCTTGCCTGCCCCTTTGAGATGACGTGGAAGCAGATCATCACCAATCACCTTAATGATCTTCCCCCATCTAGGGGAAGGGCTAAAAGACTCAACCACAAGCAGCCATTGGCCATTGCCTTGCTAGACTCTGGTGTGGCCATGTGCTCTTTGAACCGTGGCTGTCGCCATGCTTCCTGGCTTTGGTCCCCCTCCCCCACCTTGGGGAGGCGAATCTTCTTCCTTCTCTTTCTCTCTCTAACTTACTTTTAAATAAACTTTTCTTTCTTAACCTTTTTGTGTGTCGCAGTGTTTTGCAATTACTCGGATCTCTGGGTTACCGGTGCTGCGTCTCCCCTCACCTCTTCACCCCTCCAGCATGCTGCCCTCACTCTATCCGTACCCTAACAAAGTATATCACCACTTGGTAGTTATAACAAAACAAATATATAAGGCAAAACCCAGCTGCCTGCCTCAAGGGCTGAGGTAACCCCATTTTTTTGGTCCTTTCAAAATCATATACTGAAAATTGCTGTAATCTGGTTTACAATATGAACTATGGCTTGAAATTATATTTACATAAGTCTCAAATTTATTTTAAAAAATCATTTCTGGACTAGCTGTTATTCTGTTGAAGTTCTCTGGTGTAACCATTCTTTCCCGTGTCCTATCTCATTCCTTATAGTTGAGAATGGATATTAAAAGTTTCAACAGCCAGCTCGGTGATTCAGCCTGTAATCCTGTGTTTGGGAGGCTGAGGTGAGTGGATTGCCTGAGCCCGCAGGTTCGAGACTCACCTGGGCAACTTGGTGAGACCTCATCTCTACAATAAATAAAAAAATTAGCCAGGCATGGTAGCGCGTCCTGTAGTTCCAAGTACTTGGAAGGCTGAGGCGGAAGGATCGCCGGAGCCCAGCAGGTCAAGGCTGCAGTGGCTGGGAGTGGCCACTGCACTCCAGTCTGGGCGACAGAGTGAGACTCCAACTCAAAAAAAGTTTCAACAAATCTGAGCTGTACTCTCCTTTGGGGTGAAGGTGAACTCCATGGCTAGATGAGCAGCTTTACCCACATACCATCAGTTGATGTAGAGTCATTTTTGTAAGGATTCAGGCTATTGTAAACGGCTGCAGTCACAAAACGTTTGCTTGCCAATTCACCCCCTGGTGAAAGGCTGGGGATAGTCTTACTGCTAACTTGTGCATCACATGGACTAAGTCAGCACGCCTTCTCCCTGCTTCTTTATGATTTTGTTATGATCCGAGTAATGCTGAATAAAACAAGGGGCAGGGAACTGGTAGAAATAAATTTATTTCTGAGTTCGAATCCAGGGAGCAGAGCCGGACTCGAGGTTTTTCTAAAATGGTTCTGCTCGCCCTCCAGGATTTTAAGGTTCACTTTTATAGTCCAGAGTTGTTGGCACCTATACATTAGCCACGTGACCAGCAGAGCATTGTATAGGACCTAATTTACAACTGTGTTTTATGTTTGATCGTGACATTTAGAGTAAAGAAAGTTTATCATGCATTGCAAGTTACCCAAGTCACAAGACTCATGATTACATAGATACAAAAGTTATACCAATCACAAGACTTATGGTTATATTGATGCAAAAATTATGCAAATCACAGACGATTACATTGATACTATATTGTTCAAACCTACAATTGCTAGGAAGGGAGGTAAATAGGGATGGTATCTTTGGGCTTAGTCTGTAGGGAAGTCAAGGACCCCTGAAGCCACCCACTGGCCGTGCCCTCTCTAGGGGCTGCAGCAACATGGATGAACATCAGCCGGGTCTCTGTGTCAGTTTCATCTACTCTGCAATCCAGGTACTTGTCCATCTGCTGCTGATGGTACTTTGGGTGTGTTTGGAAAACAGATCCCAAATCACACTCTTGCTGTCTCCGCCTCCCCAAAGCAGGCGCTGGCGGGCAGGTCCCTGGTGGGCGAGGCCGGCGCGGCAGGGTGGGAAAAAAAGAATCTTTCTGCTTCCATTTTCCATGCATTTTCCATGCCACAAACAGAAAACCAAGGGTAAATTCTAAGTATTCTACACTTGAAATTAAAGTCACGTAAAGCAGCTGACTAGAAACCAGTTCCCTTAGTATTAATTTAATATATACCTCAAAAGTTTTGAAGAGGTTAGAAAAGCTGATTGAGTGGAATCTCTCTTTGAGTGAATGAATTTTAGAGAGTCATTTCCAGGGGGGGAAGGGAAATGGGTGATTTCTCCTTTTTTGAAACCAAACAACCTACCCCCTCAAACCTGATGTGACCAGGAACCAAAATGGAGTGTAGTGAGAACATTCTTCATAAAATTTTACTTGTGTTCCCAGAATTATGGAGAGCAAAGAGACCTCAGGTAAAAGATGCTTTACTTTCACTTGAGCTCTGGTTAGAGACCCCCACGGATGGACTGTGCCTGAGCTTGTCTTGGATTCTGTCCAAGAAGATTGTTTGGAAGAGCACTATAATATACCAGAGTAGGCAGACCATCCCATGTCCAAAGGTGGGGAGCTGAATAGACTGCTGGAAAACAGACTGTGCTTAGGACAAGGGAAGTCTAGTTAGAGTTTCCCAGCAGGGGATTCTCTGAGAGATCCGTAAAGGTGTCATACAAGAAAAACGGTCAGCTTCGTAGTTTGGCAATGGAGGCTAATTGAGACATTTGGGCCTTTTTTTTTCTAAGTCAATATAAAAGCACAAAATAGAGTTCTACTTTTGGTATTGCCATTTGAGCTCCTACCAGACCAACTCTACCACAGTTAACAACTATAAACTCTAGGAAAGAAAAAAAAAAATTGAAAGCAGTGAAGAGAGAAAAAGAGCAGGTTAATATAAGACTAGCGTCAAAACTTGGAACGTTATGGAACCATGTGATTTTTGTTTCTATGGATTTTTTTTTTTTTAGTTGGGAGCTTCACTCTGTTGCCCAGGCTGAAGTGCAGTGGCATGCTCATAGCTGCCCCAGCGTCGACTTGCTGGACTCTGGTGACCCTTCCACCTCATCCTTCTAAGTAGCTCACCGGCTCAGGCAATCCACTCGCCTCGACCTCCCCAAGTACTGGGATTACGGGCTGAGTCAGTTTCTATGGCTTTCACCTGAGGATAGGCTGAAAGTGGTGCCACATAGGGAAGATAAAATGCTGACAGAAACTGTTGATCTAGAAGACAGAGTTCGGGACAATCTCAACTACTGAAAAGGAAAGGGAGGTGGATATCCTGGAAAGAAGATAGTCAGAAATGGAGAGCCCCAAATTCTGTGTATAACTATGTCCCAAATGTTGTCCTGACCCCTGACTATAATTTTAAAAGCAGACCTGACTATAATTCTGCAAGCAGACTAGCTAAAGACAAAAGAACTAAACTGAGATATGAGCTACTCACCTCCAAGAGACAATAGTTAAGTTGTGCCAAATTAAATGCTTATTATAACAAAAATTAGGATTGCCTGAGCCCATGGGTTCGAGACCCACCCGGGCAACTTGGCGAGACCTCGTCTCTAAAATAAATAAAAAATTAGCCAGGCATGGTAGCACACGCCTGTAGTTCTGGCTACTTGGAAGGCTGAGGCAGAAGGATCGCTGGAGCCCAGCAGATTGAGGCTGCGGTGGCCGGGAGTGTGCCCTCCAGCCTGGGTGACAGAATGAGATTCCAACTCAAAAAAATAAATCAACAAATAAAACAAAAATTATACTATATAATACTCTTTAGAGAAATATGACAGTCACAATGTCCAGGATACAATCCCAAATAACTAGAAATAAACTATAGGGACATATAACCCATTTTCAATTAAAAAGAGACAAACCTCAAGATAACCCAGATATTAGAATTGGTACGTAAAGATTTTAAGGTACCTATTATACCTATGCTCATGGAAATAAGGGAAAATATGCTTGCTGCAAATGAAAAGATAAATGCCAGCAGAAAAATAGAAATTATGAAAACTGGCCAGCCGTTGTGGCTCACACTGTAATCTCAGCACTTTGGGAGGCAGAGGTGAGAGGATTGCTTGAGCCCAGGAGTTTGAGACCAGCCTCAGCAACACAGCAAGACCTCATCACTATAAAAAAATAATAAAAAAAATTATCCAGGTATGGTGGCATGCACCTGTAGTCCTAATTATTTGGGAGGCTCAGGCATAAGGATTGCCTGAGCCCAGGAGGTGAGCTGTGATCCACACTGGGTGACAGAGTGAGATCCTGACTCAACAAAAAGAAACAATGAAAACGAACCAAGTAGAAGTTCTAGAATTAAAAAATACAATATCTAATATTAGAATTCAATGGATGAATTTAGCAGCAAGACAGACATTACATTGAAGAGAGTAATAACCATGAAGATTCACCAGTAGAAATTATCCAGTCTGGAGCTCAGAATGAAATATGGTTGGGAAAAAAATGAACAGAGCTTTAGGAATGATATACAGATATCTAAAATTAGAGTCCCTGACAGAGAGGAGAACAACAGATGGGGGCAGAAAAATGATTTGAAGAAACAGTAGCTAAAAGCTTCCTACCTTTGGTGAAAGATGAAAATGTACTGATTCAAGAAGCACAGCAAGATAAATAGGAAGAAACCCATGCCTGGGCACATTACAGTGAAACTGCTGAAAACCAAATACCTAGAGAAACCCTTGAGGGCAGGCAGAGAAAAATGACATACAAAGAAACAGAATTTCAAATGCTTGCCGACTTCCTAGCAGAAACTAAGGAGATCAGAGCACAGCAGTCCAGTTAATCTTTTTGCAGAGGCCATGATTATTTACCCCATCTAACACCATACAAAAATTTTAATTAAGAGTTTGATCGTAACACCTAAACATAAAAGCTAAAATCAAAACGTGATTAGAGAAAAAAATAGGAGAATATCTTTGTGATTTAGGGGTAGGCAAATGTAAACTCTATTACAAATTGATAAATTGGCTGGGTTCGGTGGCTCAGCCTGTAATCCCAGCACTTTAGGAGGCTGAGGCAAGTGGACTGCCTGAGCCCGTGGGTTCAAGACCAGCCCGGACAACTTGGTGAGAACTCATCTCTACAATAAAAAAAAGAATTAGCCAGGTGTGGTAGCACATGCCTGTAGTTCTGGCTACATGGAAGGCTGAGGCGGAAGGATTGCTGGAGCCCAGCAGGTCAACACTGGGGTGGCACTTCAGTCTGGGTGACAACAGTGAGACTCCAACTCAAAAAAAAAAAAAAAAAAAAGAGTGTATCAGCCGGGCTCGGTGGCTCAGCCTGTAATCCCGCGCCTTTGGGAGGCTGAGGTGAATGGATTGCCTGAGCCCGCGGGTTCGACACCTGCCTGGGCAGCGAGACCTCATCTTTACAATAAATCAAAAAATCAGCCGGCGTGGTAGCATGCGCCTGTAGTTCCAGCTACCCGGAAGGCTGAGGTGGAAGGATCGCCGGAGCCCAGCAGGTTGAGGCTGCGGTGGTCGGGAGCGGCCGCTGCACTCTAGTCTGGGCGACAGAGTGAGACTCCAACTCACACACACACAAAAAAAGTGTATCAAAATTAAATATTTCTGTTCACCAAAAGACATCTTTAGGAAAACAAACAGGCAAGAC
>JAPVLO010003316.1:0-23525 GCA_027257055.1 Cephalopachus bancanus
CTGGTTTATTCTTGGTCGTTTGTGTTTCCATATGAATTCCTGTGTTGTTTTTTCTAGGTCTGAGAAGAATTTTGCTGGAAATTTTGATGGGTATTGCATTGAATTTGTAGATTGCCTTAGGAAAGATGGACATCTTCACAATGTTGATTCTTCCTTTCCATGAGCATGGGATGTTTTTCCACTTGTTTAGTCAACTTTGATTTTTTTGAGCAGTGTTTTGCAGTTTTCCTTGTAAAGGTCTTTCATGTCTCTGCTTAGGAGATCCCAAGTTATTTCATTTTTTTGTGGCTATTGTGAATGGAATTGTGTTTTTTTTTTGGGGTTTTCTGTTTGTTTATTTTTGGTGTAAAGAAATACCATTGTCTTTTGTACATTTATTTTGTATCCTGAGGCTTTGCCAAGGCCTTTAGCAGTGTAAGGAGGTATTTGACATTCTCTTGGGTTTTCAAGGTACACAATCATATCATCTGCAAAGAGAGATAACTTGACTTCTTCTTTTCCTATTTGGATATCCCTGATTGCCTTCTCGTCTCTGATTGCTCGAGCCAGGACTTCCAATACTATGTTGAACAGGAGGGGTGAGAGTGGGCATCCTTGTCTTGTTCCAGTTTTCGGGGGAAAATGGTTTTAATTTTTGTCCATTTAGGAGTATGCTGGGGGGGGTTTCTCATAGATGGCTTTTATTTTTGAGGTATGTTCCCTGTATGCCTAGATGTTAAAGGGGTTTTTATCAAGAAGGGGTGCTGGATTTTATCAAAAGCTTTTCCTGCATCTAATGATATAATCATGTGGTTTTTGTTTTGACATCTGTTGATGTATTTAATACATTTATGACTTTTTGAATGTTAAACCCAGACTTGCCTCCAGGAATGAAGCCTACTTGGTCATGATCGATGATATTTGAGATGTATTGCTGAATCTGGTTTGCTAGGATCTTGTTGAGATTTTGCATCTATGTTCATCAAAGATATTGGCCTGTAGTTCTTTCTTTGTTGGATCTTTACCTGGCTTGGGTATTAATGTGATGTTGGCTTCGTAAAATGATTTGGGGAGCATTCCATCTTTTTCAATCACCTGGAATACCTTCAGTAGGATTGGTATCAGCTCCTCCTTAAATTTCTTGTAGAATTCTTCTGGAAAGCCTCTGGTCTAGGGTTTTTTTTTTTTGTAGGAAGGTTTCTTATTATGTAGTAAATTTCCTTGATTGTTATTGGTCTATTTAGGGTCTCAATTTCTTCTTGTTCCAACTTAGGTAGGTTGTGTGATGTCAGAAAGTCCTCCATTTCCTTAAGGTTTTCAAGTTTGTTTCCATACAAGTGTACGTAGTAGTCTCTAATGATCTTTTGTATTTCTTCAGGGTCAGATGTGACTTCATCTTTGTGTTTCTGATTGTGCTTATTTGGTTTTTTTCTTGGTTTTTCTTGGTCAGTCTAGCTAGGGGACCATCGATCTTGTTTATTCTTTAAAGAACCAGCTTTTTGTTTCATTGTTTTTTTTGTATTATCTTTTTGTCTCCTATGCCCTGGATTTGGGCTTTTATTTTGGTGATCTGGATTCTTCTGCTGAAATTGGGGTTTTTTGTGGTCTTGCTTTTGCACCTTCTTTAGGTGGTTTGTTAGGTTGTTAATTTGTATTCCTTCCATTTTCCTCATGTGTGTTTGTAGGGACATAAATTCCCCTCTTACTACAGCTTTTAAGGCATCCCAGAGATTTTGGTAAGATGTTTCTTCTTTTTCATTTGTTTCCAGGTATTTTTTGATCTCTATTTTGATTTCTTTATTGACCTGGAGTTGTTTAGCATCATGCTGTTTAGTGTCCATGTCTTGTGGGTTTTGGGGGAACCTTGTTGGTGTCAATGTTTTTTTTTATTCCACTGTGGTCAGAGAAGGTGCATGGTAGAATTTCAGTTCTTTTAAATTTGCTTATTCTTGATTTGTGTCCAATTATGTGGTCAATCTTAGAATATGTTCCATGCGGTGATGAGTAGAATGTGTATTCTGTGGTCTTTGGATGGAGTGTTCTGTAAGTATCAATTAAGTCCATTTGGTCCAGAGTCTCATTGAGGTTCCAGATCTCCTTGCTGATTTTTTGTCCTGATGTTCTGTCTAAGATTGTGAGTGGTGTATTAAAGTCCCAGTTATGATGGTGTTAGAGTCAATGTCTTTCTTTAGTTTTCCTAGAAGTTGTTTTATGAATTTTGGGTGCACCTGTGTTGGGTGCATATATGTTTAGGATAGATATTTCTTGTTGATGGAGAGAACCTTTTATCATTATGTAGTGGCCTCTGTATCTTTTTAATTTTTGATAGCTTAAATGGTATTTTGTCTGAAATTAGGATCACGACTCCTCTTTTCTTTTGTGTTCCATTTGTGTGAAAATTTGTTTCCCATCCTCTTACTTTGAGTCTGTGTATGTCCTTTCTACTGAGAGGGGTCTCTTGAAGGCAGTATATTGTTGCCTGGTGATATTTTATCCATTTTGCCATTCAATGTCTTTTCAGTGGTGCGTTTAGCCCTTTCACATTCAGGCTAATTATTGAAATATGAGAGTTCATCCCTATCATGGAGTTCTTATTGAGTTGTTGTTCTTCCACTTGTTTTTTTTTTTTTTTTTTTTTTTTTGTCTTTTTTTTGGGTTTTTGGGGGTTTGGGTATATTTTATTTTTTTCCCTGTACTCTTGTGAAGAATGTTGTTCTTTTTTCCTTTTCTTCTGTGTTTAGTATTTTCTTAAGTGTTTCATGTAGAGATGTTTTGGTGGCAGCACAAGTTCTTAGAGATTGTATATCGGGGAAAGATTTTAATTTCCCTCACTGATGAGGCTTAACTTCCCCAGGTAGGTTATTCTTGGTTGAAATTGTTTATCTTTTAGGACTTTGAAGATAGGGTTCCAAGCTCTCCTAGCCTGCAGGGTTTCTGCAGATAAATCTGCTGCTATTCTGATTGGTCTTCCATGGTAGGTGATCTGGCCTTTTTCTCTTGGTACCTTTAGGATTTTTTCTTTTGTGCCTACTTTATTTAGGCAAATTATTATGTGTCTAGGAGTTGGTCTTCTCATTTGTTGTCTTGCAGGGGTTCTCTGAATCTCTTGTGTCTAAATTTTTTGCATCACTGATTAGATAAGGGAATTTTTCTTGAGTGATCTCATGGAAAGTTTGTTCCAATGTGGTGTCTGTTTCTTTTTCTGCCTCGGGGAGTCCGATTACTCTTAGGTTGGGCCCTCTTGAGGTAGTCACTCATATTTTAAAAGGGTTTTATTCTGTCTTTTTGAGCTTATTTTCTGTGCTTTTAAGAGTTTGGGTTATTTCTATATTTTGGTCCTCAAGCTCTGAGATTCTTTCTTCTGCTTGGGTAATTCGCTTTCCATGCTTATCAGTTTGTTATTTATCTCATTCACAGTATTCTTTATTACTGTTATCTCAGACATCAGCTCCTTCCTAGTTTCTTCTTGGTTCCTCAATTCTTTTTATCTCTCCACTATTGTCTTGATATCTACATTTGCAGTTTGAGACCCTTCATTCTGGAGGCTTTTCATTGTTTGCATTCCAATTCAGTTTTCTCAGTGTCTGCTCTCCCCGGCATCTGGAGAGACCCATACTCTTCTTTTGGTTTTTCTTCATTTCTGTATATTTTTCTCCCTCTCCCCCCTTTTCCCCCCCCTTCTTCAAATTTTGTTTTTGAGGGAAGGTGGGGATGCTTTTATTTCTCTTCTTTAATGTCCTGTTCTTCCTTATGAGGGTCTTCTGGCTTTGTTCACTTTTCCCTCTGCTTTACAGTCTGTCTGTTCAGCAGTATGTAGTCTTAGTCCCTAGATTTAAAAAGGGGGCGTATAAAAAAGGAAAATAATGGAGGAAGGGGGGTCAATAGGGAGTTAGAAAAAAAGAAGTGCGAGCGGGAAAACAGATATATATGCCATCTATCAGATGAGAAAGAGACACAGGGATGGGAAGAAGTGAAGAAAGACATGTAAGAAAGATTCCCTAAAGAGTAGTGATAGCTACACAGAGACAGGCCAATAAAATCGAGAAACAGTGTAACTCAGAAGGTAAAAACAGACATGATCTAAACCAACAGTTACAATGATAAAATAATAAGTCAAAATAAACAAAAAAGAGAAGTGAGAGGGAAAAAAAAGATATACTACCAACTATCAGGTGAGAAAGAGAAAAGGGGCCCGGAAGAAGTGAAGAAAGACACATAAGAAAGATTCCCTAAAGAATACTGATAGCTACACAGAGACAGGCCAATAAAATTGAGAAACAGTGTAAGTCAGAAGGTAAACAACAAAGTGATCTAAACCAACTGTTTCAATGATAAAATCATAAGTCAAAATAAGCGATCAACTAGAGTCATTTCTCTGATCTCCGATTCCGGCCTCTCCCTTTGTTTTTCATTGCAGCATGGGGGTGGGGCTTTGTCTTCTGTTTTGCGCTGTTGCCTTAGGAACTGAGGTAAAGTTTGTTGATAGGTGGGGGGCAATGGAAGTGTCTGCCTGGAGAATAGCAAGGTAGTTTAAACAGATCTGTTTTTCTCCACTTGTCTGGGTCCCCCAGCTTGGGGTCTCACGCTGAGTGCCTCAGCAGGTGGGCCCGGAGTTCCAGAGCTCCAAAACTCCAAAAGGGGAGGTGGTGAGTGGCGAGAGTGGCTCTGGGCCCCCCCCAGGGTACTTCAGCCAGGAATGGGACGGTGTCTCTGAGGGTGGGCACCCAGAGCCTCCCTGTGTGACCGGGGGCTTGGTGCCAGGTGCTGGGCTGGAGACAATGCAGGCAGGGAGGGAGCTGGAGGGAGCTGGGACCGGAGACTCCCACACACGCAGTAGAACAGCAGCAGTAGGGGGCCACAATATCTGGCCCTGCATGGGACCGAAGTTCACAGTTCCCCCACAATGGGGGAAGAGAAGTAATAGCCTTTTTGGGAACTCACATTCAGAAAATCTCACCAGTTCACCTATGCCGTCGCCATCTTGTTCTCCTCTCCACTCAATCTCTTTCTAATTTCTTTTTCATGTTTTTTACTATTCTTTTATCTCACTGAGCTTCCTTAATATAAACGTTTGAAATTTTTTTTCCGGATTTCCATAGATATCTTTTTATTGGAACCTGCTGCTGAAGAATTATTGTGCTCCTTTGGAGGTGTCATAGTCCCTTGCTTTTTAAAATTTTTTTTTCAATAATCAATATATTTTATTATGATGTTGTGGGGTAAAGTTAAGGGTTATGTATACAAATATGTTTCATTCAACCCTATTGATTAGAGGTGCTTCCCCATCCCTAGACAGATATCTGCTCATTAATCCCATCTCCCTCCCCCCACATAGTTTCCCACTACTGTCAGTCATTTTCTTATATTATTAGATTGGATGTTCAAGGTCCATTATATGAGTGAGAACATGTGATACTCGGACCTTTGTTTTTGTGAGAGGTCACTCAGTGTTATAGATTCTAGTTCCATCCAGGTTGCTGCAAAATTCATGATTTTGTTCCTTTTTATGGCTGCATAGTATTCCATCGTGTATATGTACCACATTTTTCTAATCCAATCCTTTTTTGATGGGCAGCATGGTTGCTTCCAGATTCTTGCTATTGTGAACAATGCCGCGACAAACACACGTGTGCAGGTGTCTTTTGTGGAGTGTTTTGTGTTCTTCTGGATATATTCCCAGTAGGGGCATTGCGGGGTTGTATGGGATGTAGATATTTAGAGCTTTTAGGAATTGCCACACTGCTTTCCACAGAGGTTGCAATAGTTTACACTCCCACCAACAGTGTAGAAGTGTTCCTTTTCCCCACACCCTCTCCAGCAGCTGTTATTTTTTGAGTTGTTGATAATTGCCATTCTGACTGGGGTTAGGTGGTATCTCAGTGTGGTTTTGATTTGCATCTCTCTGATGATTACTGAAGTTGAACATTTCTTTATGTGTCTGTTGGCTGCTCTGATGTCGTCCTTTGTGAAGTGTCTGTTCATGTCTTTTGCCCATTTTATAATGGGGTTGTTTGGTTTTTTTTCTTTTCAGCACGTTTATGTTCCTTGTATATCAAAGATGTTAAGCCTTTGTCTGGCCTGGTGTTGGCAAATACTTTTTCCCTGTCTGTAGGCCGTCTCCCTGCTCTCTTGATGGTTTCTTTGGCTTTGCAGAAGCTTGTCAGTTTAATAAGGTCCCACTTGTCTATCCTTTCTCTTATGACCTGTGGGTTTTGGGTTTTGTTCAGGAATTGGAGGCCAGTTCCAATTTTCATGAGGGTATGTCCTTCATTTTCTAAGGTTCTTATGGTTTGAGGTTTTACATTTAGGCCTCTGATCCATTTGAAATTAACCTTTGTGCATGGGGATAGGTAGGGGTCCTATTTTAATCTTCTGCATGTGGTCAGCCAGTTTTACCAGCACCATTTTCTGAATAGGTTCTCCTCTCCCCAGTGGTAGGTGGTGGAGGCTTTGTTGAAGATGAGTTTGTTGAGAAATTGAGGTTTTGCTTCTGGAATCTCAATTCTATTCCATTGATCTATATGCCTATTCCTATACCAATACCAAGCTGTTTTGATGATTGTAGCTTTATAGTAGAGTTTGAAGTCTGGTAATGTGATACCCCCTGATTCGTTTTTTTTTTTTTTTGTTTTTTTTTTTTTTGCTGAGAATTGTTCTGGCTATTCTTGGTCGTTTTTGTTTCCATATGAATTCCTGCATTGTATTTTCTAGGTGTGAGAAGAATGTTGCTGGTAATTTGATGGGTATTGCATTGAATTTGTAGATTGCCTTAGGTAAGATGGACATCTTCACAAAGGTTGAATCTTCCAATCCATAAGCATGGGATATTTTTCCACTTGTTTGTGTCATCTTTGATTTCTTTGAGCAGTGTATTGTAGTTTTCTTTGTAAAGGTCTTTCATGTCTCTGGTTAGGAAGAAGTCAAGGTATTCCATTTTTTTGTGTGTGGCTTTTGTGAATGGAATTGTGTTTTTTCTTTGGGTTTCTGTTTGTTTATTATTGGTGTAAAGAAATTCCATTGTCTGTTGCACATTTATTTTATATCCTGAGACTTTGCCAAAGGCCTTTATCAGTGTAAGGAGGTTTTTGACAGATTCTCTTGGGTTTTCAGGTACACAATCATATCATCTGCAAAGAGAGATAACTTGACTTCCTCTTTTCCTATTTGGATATCCCTGATTGCCTTCTCTTCTCTGATTGCTCGAGCCAGGACTTCCAATACTATGTTGAACAGGAGGGGTGAGAGTGGGCATCCTTGTCTTGTTCCAGTTTTCAGGGGAAATGGTTCCAATTTTTGTCTGTTTAGGAGTATGCTGGCTGTGGGTTTCTCGTAGATGGCTTTTACTATTTTGAGGTGTATTCCCTGTATGCCTAGATGTTCGAGTGTTTTTGTCAAGAAGGGGTGCTGGATTTTATCAAAAGCTTTTTCTGCATCTAATGATATAATCATGTGGTTTTTGTTTTGACATCTGTTGATGTATTCAATTACATTTATGGTTTTACATATGTTGAGCCAGCCTTGCATCCCAGGAATCCTACTTGGTCATGATGGATGATTTTTGAGATGTTTTATTGAATTCGGTTTGCTAGGATCTTGTTGAGAATTTTAGCATCTATGTTCATCAAAGATATTTGCCTATAGTTCTCTTTCTTTGTTGGATCTTTACCTGGCTTGGGTATCAATGTGATGTTGGCTTCATAAAATGATTTGGGGAGAGTTCCATCTTTTTCAATCACCTGGAATGCCTTCAGTAGGATTGGTATCAGCTCCTCCTTAAATGTCTTGTAGAATTCTACTGGAAAGTCATCTGGACCAGGGCTTTTTTTTTTGTAGATAGTTTTCTTATTACGTAGTCTATTTTCTTGATTGTTATTGGTCTATTTAGGGTCTCAATTTCTTTTGGTTCCAAACTAGGTAGGTTGTGTGATGTCAGAAAGTCCACCATTTCCTTAAGGTTTTCAAGTTTGTTTCCATACAAGTGTACGTAGTAGTCTCTAATGATCTTTTGTATTTCTTCAGGGTCAGATGTGACTTCATCTTTTGTGTTTCTGATTGTGCTTATTTGGTTTTTTTCTCATTTTTTTCTTGGTCAGTCTAACTATGGGACCATTGATCTTGTTTATCCTTTCGAAGAACCAGCTTTTTGTTTCATTGATTTTTTTGTATTATCTTTTTGTCTTCTATGTCCTGGATTTGGGCTTTTATTTTGGTGATCTGAATTCTTCTGCTGAAATTAGGGTTTCTGTGGTCTTGCTTTTCCAGCTTCCTTAGCTGGCTTGTTAGGCTGTTAATTTGGGTTCCATCCATTTTCCTCATGTATGTTTGTAGGGATATAAATTCTCCTCTTATTACAGCTTTTAAGACATCCCAGAGATTTTGGTAAGATGGTTCTTCATTTTCATTTGTTTCCAGGTATCTTTTGATCCCTGTTTTGATTTCTTCATTGACCCAGGAGTTGTTTAGCATCATGCTGTTTAGTGTCCATGTCTTTGTGGGTTTTGGGGGGACTTTGTTGGTGTCAATGTTTATTTTTATTCCATTGTGGTCCTAGAAGGTGCATGGTAGAATTTCGGTCCTTAGCCGGGCTCGGTGGCTCAGCCTGTAATCCCGCGCCTTTGGGAGGCTGAGGTGAGTGGATTGCCTGAGCCCGCGGGTTCGAGACCCGCCTGGGCAGCGAGACCTCATCTCTACAATAAATCAAAAATCACCCGGGCGTGGCAGCACGTGCCTGTAATTCCAGCTACTGGGAAGGGCTGAGGCGGAAGGATCCCCGGGAGCCCAGCAGGTCGAGGCTGCGGTGGCCGGGAGGGGCCCATGCACTCAGTCTGAGCGACAGAGTGAGACTCCAACTCAAAAAAAAAAAAAAAAAAAGAATTTCGGTCCTTTTAAATTTGCTTATGCTTGATTTATGTCCAATTATGTTGTAGATCTTAGAATACTTTCCATGAGGTGATGAGTAGAATGTGTATTCTGTGGTCTTTGGATGGAGTGTTCTGTAGGTATCAATTAAGTCCATTTGGTCCAGAGTCACATTGAGGTTCTGGATCTCTTTGCTTATTTTTTGTCCTGATTATCTGTCTAGGGCTGTGAGTGGGGTATTAAAGTCCCCAGTTATGATGGTGTTAGAGTCAATATCTTTCTTTAGTTTTCTTAGAAGTTGCTTTATGAAAGTTGGCACACCTATGTTGGGTGCGTATATGTTTAGGATGGATTTTTCCTGTTGATGGAGTGAACCTTTTATCATTATGTAGTAACCCTCCGTATCTTTTTTAATTTTTGATAGCTTAAATGGTATTTTGTCTGAAATTAGGATCGCGACTCCTTCTTTCTTTTGTGTTCCATTCGCCTGAAAGCTTGTTTCCCATCCTCTCACTTTGAATCTGTATATGTCCTTTCTAGTCAAGTGAGTCTCTTGAAGGCAGTATATTGTTGCCTGGTGATGTTTTATCCATTTTGCCATTCTATGTCTTTTCAGTGGTGCATTTAGTCCATTCACATTCAGGCTAATTATTGAAATGTGAGAGTTCATCCCTTTCAAAGAGTTCTTATAGTGTTGCTGTTCTTCCACTTGGTTCTTTTTTGTTTTTCTTTTTGTTTGGGGGTTGATTCATGTATATTTCATTCTTTTCCCTGTATTCTTTTGAAGAACATTGTTATTTTTTCTTTTTCTTCTGTGTTTAGTAGTTTCTTAAGTGTTTCATGTAAATGTGGTCTCTGTCTCTCTTTCTGCCTCAGGTATGCCAATTATTCTTAGGTTTGGTCTCTTGAAGTAATCGCTCATCTCTTGAAGGTTTTGTTCTGTGTTTTTGAGCTTTTTTCTGTGTTTTTAAGCATTTGGGTTATTTCTATATTTTGGTTTTCAAGCTCTGAGATTCTTTCTTCTGCTTGGGTAATTCTGCTTCCCATGTTTATCAGTTTGTTATTTATTCCATTCACAGTATTCTTTATTGCTGTTATCTCAGATATCAGCTACTTCCTAGTTTCTTCTTGTGTCTCCTCAGTTCTTTTTAATCTCTCCATTATTGTCTTGATGTCAACGTTTGTAGTTTGAGACCCTTCGTTCTGGGGGCTCTTCATTGTTTGCATTCCAAAGTCAGTTTTCTCAGTGTGTGCCTTTCCAGGGTTCTGGGAGAGACCCATACTCTTCTTTTGGTTTTTCTTCATTTTTTTAGATTTTTCTCTCTCTCCACCTTCCCTCCCCTTCTTTAATTTTGTTTTGGGAGGAAGGTGGGGTTGCTTTTATTTCTCTTCTGCTATATCCTGTTCTTCCTTATGAGGGTCTTCTGACTTTGTTCACTTTTGAGGTTGGAGTGTAGGCTGCAATCTGCACTTTTTGCAGTTTTGAGGATAATTGAGAGGGAAGCTGTGGTTCAGAGTGTATATGCTCTTTCTAGCATCCACAAACAGGTGTATGAGCTCACTGGAACCTATTTCCCTCTGCCTTACAATCTGTCCATTCAGCAGTATGCAGTCTTGGTGATTAAAATGGTGGTATAAAAGAGGAAAATAATGGAGGAAGAGGGAATCAATAGGAAGTTAAAGAGAGAAAAGAGCGAGAGGGAAAACAGATATACATCCCAACTATCAGGTGAGAAAGAGACACAAGGCCAGAGAGAAGTGGAGGAAGACACGTAAGAAAGATTCCCTAAAGAATACTGATAGCTACACAGAAACAGACCAATATAAACATGAAACAGTGTAGGTCAGAAGGCAAACAACAATCATGATCAGAATAAACAGTCAAAATGACAAAAATCATAAGTAACAATAAGAGATCAGACTAAAATCACTTCAGCTCTGATCTCGGCCTCTCCCCTTTGTTTTTCCATTGCAGGAAGCTAGGTTTACTCACAGCTTGGGTTTGGCTGCCTGGGAGTTGCTTTTATCTGATTCAGCTTAGGGGTGGGACTTTGTCTCCTGTTTAGCAATGTTACCTTAGGAACCAAGGTGGAGTTTGTTGATAGGTGGGCTGGGCAATGGAAATCTCTGCCTGGAGAAAGGCAGAGGCAGATTCTCTTTCTTAGATGCTTTTCTCTCTGTTTTTCTGGGTCCACAAACTTGGGGTCACAGGCTGAGTGCCTCAGCCAGGGTGGGCCCAGGGCTCCAGAGCTCCAAAGCTCCAATGGGCAGGTGGTGAGTGGTGAGAGTGGCTCTGGGCCCCCCACAGGGTACTTCAACCAGGAATGGGACCAGTGTCTCTGAGGGGCGGGTGTCCAGAGCCTCCCTGAGTGACCAGCGGCTTGGTGAAAATGAGAGACGATGTAGCCAGGGAGCTTGCTGAGACCTGAGACACCCACACACTCAGTGGAACAGCAGCAACAGGGGGCCGCAGTATCGGGCCCTGTGTGGGACCCAGGGACCCCAGGCCTTGGATCAGCGCTTGCTGGTGGTGGGCTTGAATCGCCAGCAGGTGGTGTTATCCCTCGCTCCAGATGGTCTTTATCTCAGCTGCTCGCCTGCCCCCCAGGCCCTGACAATGTGATGTGGAATGCCTGCCTTGGCGGCAGTGGCGGCAGCAGCACCAACGGTGGTTGCTGTGGCAGCTGGGCCACTGGCACAGGGGGTGTGATGTGTAATGGCTGCCTCTGTGTGGCGGCTGCTTCGGAGGAAGTGGCTGCTTGGCCACCTCGGAGGAGGAGGTGGAGGCTTGACTGCCTCGGAGGAGGAGGCAGAGGCTCCGCGCCTTGGAGGAGGAGGCGGCAGCGGGTCTGCCGCCTTGTGGGGGGCGGCGGCAGTGCCGCCGCCTCCAAGGGGGGGGTGGTGGTGCCTCTGCTGCCTCGGCGGGCGGGGGGCGCGGCAGCGGCAACTTCGCTGCCTCGGGGGTGGCGATGGCACCTCTGCCGCCTCGGTGGGGGCAGCGGCGCCTCCGCCACCTCGGGGGTGGCCGCACGGCTCCGCCACCTCAGAGGAGGACACTGCTCGCCCCAGGCATTGGTGGTGTGATGTGGAATGGCTGCCGGTCAGAATGGCAGCAACAGCCACCACAGGAGCTGCCCAGACTTTGGCGATGCCTCAGAAAAGTCTACCTTCCAGCTCCGTGTGAAGAGCAGGCTGCTGACAATGGGATCCGCAACCTCCGGGGTGAGAATCAGAGTCTCTTTGCGTTCTCCTCAGTGGAGAGTTTCACAGACAGTGCTGCTCCGTCGCCATCTTGCCCCAGCCCCAGTCCCTTGCTTTTTAAATGTTTCTTTTGTCCTTAAATTAATATCTGTACATTAGGTATAACAGTTACTTATTTCAATTTTTTTTTCAATTTGTTTTTGTGGAGGAGAAAATTCTCCTAAAGGTATATCTATGGTGTTGGTTGAGTAGGGCACTATGGCTTAGACTGTGAGTGTCTGCAATAATATAGTCTTCATACAAACTTCATACAAACTTCATACAAACAGGATCAGTGGTGCCTGTGACTTTCTCAGTGGCTTAGGGTGCAGCTGCTAGTCAAGGCTGTGGTAAAATTTTACTGGGGACTGGGATGCCAGGTATGACAGTCTTCAAACCCCTGTGGTGACAGCATTGGGAAAAGGGTTTCTGTTCTTGGGTCCCAGGGTGATATATGCCGCATCAGTGTTCATTTTTCCAGCAATGTCAGTTCTTGGGACTCTAGGCTGTTTACTCAGGTGCAGAAAATTGCAACAGTGGGCTGGGCAAGTAGGTAACTTTTCAGGCTTTGGGGCTGCAGATGTGTCATAGGTGACACCAGTCGCAGTGGTGAGACAATCCCTCTGTGTCCCAAGTAGTCTAATTAATGTTGATAGTGATTATGACAGGCTGAGTAAGCCTGTTTCTAGGCCACATGTGTATGGGTATTGGGCAAGGTAGTAGTGACCTATTGGGTGGGCCTGAACTTAGGTTCCTGGGATGTGTGCTTAGGTGCCAATGGTGATGGACTGAGCTGGGCTATCCCCAGGCCCTGGACAGTGTGTTCAGATACTGAGAAAATAGAGTTAGATTGAGCAGACCTGTCCCCAGGCCCTCAAGTAGTATGTATACGAGCTGACTGTGGTAGGTAGAGGCTGGTTAACCCTAAGACTGCTGGTGGAATGTTCAGATAGGGGATACAGTGGTTTTACTGTATGTAGCCCTGCTACTTGGGATTACTTTCAGGGGGTGAAGCCATGGGTGGGCAGCTGGGGGGGCAGCACTTCACCCAAGATTTGACCCTGGCAATGACATTTGACAACTATGGAAGCTGCAAGAAGTGAGTTTGTCCTTGAAACTGTGAAAATGCACAGTTGCCCATCTGCTGCAGGGGTGGGTTGCTGCTAGTGGTTCACTATTCTATCCTGGTAGCAGCAGCTGCTGCAGATAGGAAATGTCAGTGGGGTTCCAGGAATTTGGAGATTGCGGGGTATTTATGTTTGAGAACCGGGCAGCGTAGAATCAGTTGGGGTCTGGGCTTCCAAAATGAGTCTGTGCTTTAGTTGCTTAGAACTTGACAGATGGGGGAAATCATGAACTCCCTCTGTGGAGCAATGCCATTGTACTGTCTCCAGGAAGCTCCCTGTGTTGGTTTCAAAGTCCACATGGGTCAAGGATCTCTCTCATGGCTAGGATTGCAAAGCTCATGGTAGGAATATGGACTGCTGGGGGTCTCCACCCTTGTGTCACATTGGAAGTCTCTCCAGGCTCCCAGCCAATCCTGCCAGGCATACTGTCTCACGTTCCTTCTCTTACTTATATTGGGTGTTTCCCGTCACTCTCCATTGGAACTCCAGTATTCTCACTTAGATGATCTATTTGATTTGCAGCTGGCTATCTACTCACTAGTTTGATTCTCTTTGTGCAAGAGGCAAGTAACATATGTAACTAGTTAGCCTTTTTGAAGCTTTGTTTCTACATTTTGCATATTTAGAGTCAAGTATCATACCTTTGGCTGACACTTTGCTCACCTTGAGTGTTTAAAAAGATGCATTAAAAGTCAAAAGTACATAACAAGGTCAAAAAAATATTCTTCATGGAAAATAGTGCATCACAAACCGGGCTCGGTGGCTCAGCCAGTAATCCTGCACTTTGGGAGGCTGAGGTGAGTGGATTGCCTGAACCCACGGGTTCGAGACCCACCTGGACAACTTGGCGAGACCTCATCTCTACAATAAATAATAATAAAAAAAATCATCTGGGCATGGTAGCGTGTGCCTGTAATTCCGGCTACTTGGAAGGCTGAGGCTGAAGGATCGCCAGAGCCCAGCAGGTTGAGGCTGCAGTGGCCAGGAGCGGCCACTGCACTCCAGTCTGGGCGACAGAGTGAGACTCCGACTCAAAAAAAAAAAAAAAGAAAAGAAAAGAAAACAGTGCATCACAGAAAATATATTCTAGAAATATATTCTTTTCTACTTCTCACAGGACCAATTCAAAACCCCATACTTAGTCCTCTTCTAAAAATTCCCCCAGTAAACGTTCCTAAAATCAGCGCAATTTCATGAACTCATTACACAATCTTTCCAGATTTCTATAATATATGGGTATTGTATTTAATCAGAAAATATAAATAAATTCCTGACATTACTGCAAACATATACAAAACACTCATTTATTTATTAACTCATTTATTCTTTCAAAACTAAATATTAAATACAGATTCTGTGTTAGATACTGTATTAACTTGGGGATATAGAGGAAATACTGACAACCATATTTGCTGCCCAGTCCTCGTAGCAGTCATAGCTTAATTGAGGAAAGAAACACTAAACACATTCTTAATCAAACTAAATTAAATGTCCCATAACAGAGTACAGAATGAGGGATAAAATACCACTTTTAAGAAATCAAGAGAGGCATTCCTAACAGGTTGACACTGAGAGTAACCTACAAAGATCAAATAAAATGTGCCATAAAGAAGAAAAAGGAGAATAGACCTTGAAGAACAACTCTTCTGAATTTACATAAAAACACATCAAGTTTTTATAATATTAAGAATATTTAATGGATACTAGCATTTTTCTGTTTATTTTCTAATCAAATCATATAGAACTAATTACAGATGTGCATTATTGTGCCTTACAGGTTCCAGTCAAAGCCACTTTCTATGATCCAGACTCCCCTAAAAATGTATTATATCAAATAAGTCTGCAATACATGAAGGCAACCATATACAGGCAAATTTCTGATTGAGAACCCTCCAAACACTTGAACTCTTTGTAATATGGATTCCCAAAGACTCATTTAAGGAGGTAAATTAAAAATAAAATAAAGTAAAATAAGTTGTGCAAATATCCACTTCACCTAGTCAACTATTAATGCATATTTCTAATATATCATGAAACAATAATGAACACAAGCAGAGAGAGAGAGAATTAGTTTGTAACAAGCTAACTTAAGAAAGAATCACCGGGCTCGGTGGCTCAGCCTGTAATCCCGCACCTTGGGAGGCTGAAGTGAGTGGATTGTCTGAGCCCGAGGGTTTGAGATACGCCTGGGCAACTTGGCAAGACCTCATCTCTACAATAAATCAGAAAAAAAAAAAAAAATGAGCCGGGTGTGGTAGCGCGCGCCTGTAGTTCTGGCTACTTGGAAGGCTGAGGCGGAAGGATCGCGGAGCCCAGCAGGTTAAAGCTGCGGTGGCCGGGAGCGGCCACTGCACTCCAGTCTGGGTAACAGTGAGACTCCAACTCAAAAAAAAAGAAATAATCTACACACAGAAGTGTATTTGAGTACTTTTTTACTGATTAAGACTACAACATTACTGACTAGTCAGTATAGTTCAAGGGTTAAGAGCACTGATTTTTCTAATCAAACATATTTCTGGTCTTTGCTTCATCACATACTAGCAGTGTGACCCTGAACAAGCTACTTTAATCAAAATGATCTTTGTCAGTCAGTTAAGAAAAGTATTAGATTCCACAAGAAATACGCCATGTAAGAGCTAAATGTAAATAAATTAGGATGGCATATAGCACAAAAGTGCTCGATATGTTACATAAAAATATATATTTGGTGTAATCAAGTATCATCTAACGTGCTGCATAAAATTTATCTGGTGCATGTTCATAAACGTCATTCCTTTGTTGTTGGACACCTTGAGTGTTTCCTTTGGTAGATAATTTTGGAAAAATAATTTAGTCAATGTCATAGAAATCCTCAAGCATTAATACTATGTTTATAGTTATTTACTAAGGGCAGTTTATGAACTATAGTATATGATGTTTTTAGGCTTCTAGTACACTTATCAACAAACAGCATATTGCTATTTATCCTGCCATTAGAGACGCCAAGTGGTATTCATTTCACAATTCCTTTCATAACCTTGAATATTCATGTCCCTTCTGTGTTTAATTTAAGTTTTCTAGTTTGATAGATGAGAACGACACCCCATAGTTTTAATTTAAAAATTTTGGAACAGTAATAAAGTTGAACACTTTCCCAAAAGCACTATTTGAAATTTGATGAGGCATTTAAAAAATAGCATGTTTTTATTATGCTCTATGTAGATAGAGTTCAATAGATGTAGTTCTCTTGTTGTACTACTTGATTGCCACCTTTAAAATTAATTACTTTTTGTTTATACTTCTTCTTAGATTACAATAAATCATGCCATTCATTCAAGTTCTTACAGAGCCTTAATTGCTTCTTTGAAAGGTTTGGCAGATACATCAAGCCAGTTCATTAATGCACAGATGATTCCTTCACATTAAGAAAGACACATTGGAGCACCATAAATGTCAAGGCAGTTATTACGCACAAAAAGCATAAAATGGCAACCATCAAAAGGTGTGCCCTTATTCAGCTGGGATCAGAAATAAAACTGCAGTAATTCCTTAGTGTAATACTGGAGAAATATTAGATTATTTTAAGGTCATGCAAGGAGGATCTTTCATTTGTCAACTCTGTCCCTTTGAGGAAAGACGTTTTTTTCCTGTGTCTCATGATTCTGTTCACACAGCAGTCTGGAAGGAACAGCAGATTTTACCACTGCAATTTACTTGTTTGGATTATTTTACTCTAACATTTATTGAGTATATATTATTTTCAAGCACATTTACATGGGTATCCTCACAATTAATAATTTAGAGACTACTAGAAAGGATTAAGTTTAAATGGTAAACATTTAAAAACAGACAAAATGCACTAATAGTAATAACAAGAATTGAACATGCAGGTTTGGAAATTTAGAATTACTACTGGCTCTGAATTCCCTCCGAATGAAGTCAATATATATTTATATTTTATCTGACATTAGGCAACTTTCAAATTATTTCTCAAGTGTTCAAGCAGTCACTTATGCATTGATATGAATATTTATCTATGTGATATGCTTTTAACAGACTAAATAATGAATTGAATTACATATAAATGGTTAATTAAAATGTATCTAGTCTTAACGGTTTTGAAAAAGACAGATGACTGCCACCATGTCAATCCAAAGTTAATTTGATTATTCTGTATAAAAACATTTATTTTTGACTGATTATGGCAGAAATAATATCAATCTAAATATCTGAGATAACTCTATGCCAGAAATACACAGGAAAACTGGCAAAATTTTTATTTTGTTTTGTTTTGTTTCCCCCAAAGTTTGTATTCTGCTAGTAAGAGAGTGTAAACAAGTTATATATGGAAACTATATGGTAAATCAGAGATGTCTTCTAGAGAGTAACAAAGAATGAGAAAGATAGGTAGAAATTAGCAATTTGACAAGAGTACAGTTTTACCTCAAGTGGTGTGAGAAGGCCTGCCTGAGAGTGTAATACCTGAATATAGCCAAAAAGTTTCTAGTGGAAAATGAATCCAGGCTATAGTTTATGAGCACATGCAAAGACTCTATAGCATCATAATTCTTAGATTTTTCTATGAAAAACAAGTCAATTTACTGGCGTAGAATGAGTGACTGGTAGAAAAATAGAACACGAAACAAGAAAATTAATGGAAAGGTTATAGACTTCTATAGTCACAGAAGTTTCAATGAACTTCTAGGAAACATGTAATCATTACATTTTTCTAGCATTATGCAAAATAGTACAGCACAAAGTAAATCGATCAATGCCTGTATAAAGTATGACCTAAAAAGCATCATACATTTTAATTAAATCCATATGTGGGAGTGGCAATTTTTTACAAGGTTCTATAGCAATGAACTCTAAAAATATGAAGCAATAAAATAAGATAGACATTCATTCATCTTATAACTATTGAAATCAGAAACTCAAAGCAAGTTTACAAATAATATGCAGGCAATATTAAACATAAAATTAAAATTGGCAATACTAAGCAATATGAAAAAGATTGTTTTGGGTAATTTGCAAATGTTGAATGACATAAAATATCTTTCTAGAAAAAAACAATTGCTTTTATTTACATTAGGCTTAGTCCTTTTTATTTCTGAAAATGATGAAAATATTTGCATTATCACTTTATTGTCACTACACTTTTAAATAGTGAAGTCATTTTCATCATACGTGAATCATTTAGACTGGGTAATGCATTTAATGAAATTTAATAAAATGTGATATTGAGTGCCTAACTTTTAAAAATTTTTATATTGATTGTTTATAACTGACTTTCATAATAAAGAAATTGTTTAAGTTCAATTATACAAAAACAATCTAAATAATATGTAAATTCCTCATGAGACTCTGTCCCTTAATATACCATTTAAGTACTTTGACTCTGTCCTAAATTTACTGCCAATGACTTAAGATGTATTAATTTTCAGCATAATTGTTCTTATTTAAACTGCTGTAAAATGTTCTTTGTGCAGCCACCCTTGACCTAATTTTATCTTTACTTTGCTCAGAAGTAATCATAAATTCAAAAGCAAACTCAATGTGGACACTACATTCATTCATTTACATTTCTAACATGATGGTCATTTGGATGATTCAGAATATTTTGCATTGATTTTTACTAGATTGTGATTAAAACATAAAATAAACACTATCTCTTAATGAACTGAAAATGCCGTGAATGTGTCACTCGCCAAGTCCTTTAGGTACTTCAGAAGCTGTGGCTCCTATTTGAAAAACACTTGATCTATCCTCTTGGCTGTAGAGTAGGATATGATGTCCTTCTTGCAGACTTCCCAATAAAGGGCACTGGGCTAGAAAGTCTTTTATTTTATTTTCATTTTATTTATTTATTTTGAGTTGGAGTCTCACTCTGTCGCCCAGGCTGGAGGGCAGTGGCATGCTCCCAGACACCGCAGCCTTGACCTGCTGGGCTCCGGCGATCTTTCTGCTTCAGCCTTCCAAGTAGAACTACAGGCACGAGCTACCACGCCCAGCTGATTTTTTGATTTATTGTAGAGATGAGGGCTCGCCAAGTTGCCCAGGCGGGTCTCAAACCCGTGGGCTCAGGCAATTCACTCACCTCAGCCTCCTGAGGCATGGAATTACAGGCTGAGTCACCGAGCCTGGCCTGGAAAGTCTTAAACAATCAAGCACACCCCAGTCAAATAATCACACTAATTGCCCCTTGCCTTCAGTATGTCTTCATTGATAATAGCAAAGAGGGGAAAAATGAAAAGCCTAGTTTGTAGAACTCACCTTTAGAAGATGAGCTCAAAAGAGAAACAATAAAAGGTTAAGCCAATGGTATATAAAATAAATCATTGGTGTTTCAACTACTTAGTCCTGCACATATTTTCAAGGATTAATTTGCAGCACTAAAGGGTTCACGATGGTGAACTAATTAAAATTCTATTAGGTTTCTCAAATTATTCCCATTGGTTGTTAAAGCAATGACATCAGCACAATAGTAGTGACATTTCATTAGCAGAAGTTAGATAAACTGCTTACCACACTGGTACTAGAATAGTCACAGAAGTTTCACAGACATCTGGGAAATATGAAATCATTATGTATTTCTAGCATCCTGAAAAATAGTACAAATCAAAGTAAATGTATGCATACCTGTATAAAACATAACCTAAAATAAAAAAAATCAAATAGTATATCATTTCTAAAAGTGTGTCAACATATTCAATACATATGAAGTTAAAATATTAATTCCAGTAAAAAATTTCTGGGTTATATAGATACTTGTAATGTTATTAATATGTTCTAAAACTGTTCTACTTTTTGTCATGATAACATGATACCATGGAACTAGTACAGAAGTTAGAATTTGGTATTAAAACTTTATAGTTCCATTCTGGGAATCTGGTAGATTGAACTCTTCTGGTCTCTGGTGCTTGGTGTAGGTCATATGATTTGCACAGTTCAGGGAAAAGTGAAAAGAATTGTGAATCTAGATGAACGTTCTAAGGACAAAATCACAAATGTCATCTTCTTTCTATCTGTCAGAAGTACCATCAGTGTTCCAGACACTGTCTGCTCTCTCATCCTGGTCCCAGGATGCAGAAGGGAGGAAACAAATCTCAGCAGCCAAGATGAACATATGTCATAGGCAAGAAATAAATCTTTGCTCTTTTAAGATTCAGAGATTTTTGTATGTCTTTGTATCCTATCAAAGCATGTAGCCAAAGTTACTAATTGATGCAATTTGTGTTTAAATTTATTTATAGCTATCTTCATTTAAATGATTTTCATAATGCTCTCTGATTACTTTTGAAATATAAGATGTAGATGCCACATTACTTTTGAAATATAAGATGTAGATGCCAACATAAGATGTAGATGCCACATTCAAATCATTTTTCTTTTTGTCAAATAAGACACAATTAATAAATTACATATGGGGACTGCTTTTGTTATTTATCTAAAAAAAATGTTATTCTGATTTCTCTTTGGAAAACCAGGTCACATTCAAAGTATAACAAAAAAGTGTATTCTATATCAATAGTTTTATGATTTATAACTGTTTTAATTAAAAGTTTGTGAAGAAGAAACACAAGTCAAAATTAATAATAACAACCATTAGTTTTAGAAAATGTTGAATTTGGTATTTGTTTATAGTTTGAGACATATAATGATCTATCAGGATGATGATAATGATTTAGTTTTTCTGGAATAAGTAATACTGAATTAAGTCTTTATTCTAAATCATGTCTTATCCTAATATAAATTACTGAGGTTTTATTATTGACTAAGTATTCAAAACAAAGAAAAATAGTAAGTGGCAAATACAGTAAAAAGAGTATTGAGAGAACATGATCATAAAATTAAAATTACATTTAAAAATCAACTTCTGAAAGCAATTATAAGTAGTCTTTTGGCCTATGTCTATAAATACTTACAGAATGAATTGGCTGATAAGGAACATTAAGATTGTAAAACAAATAAGAAGAATATTGTTTTTATGAGAACCAAAACTACATTGATATACCACCTAACGCCAGTAAGAATGACCATCACTAATAAGAGAAACAATAGCATATGCTGGTAAGGAAGCGAAGAAAAAGGAACGCATCTATGCTACTGGTGGGAATGCAAACTAGTGCAACCTCTTTGGAAAACAGTGTGATGATTTCTATACAAACTAGACATTGTCCTTCCATATGACCCAGAAATCCCCCTACTGGGAATATACCTGGAGGAAATAATTCTACAAAAACGATACCTGCACAAGCGTGTTTATTACAGCATTATTAACAGTAGCAAAAACATGGAACCAACCGTGCTGCCCATCAAAACTGGACAAGATAAAGAAAATGTGATGCATGTACACAATGGAATATTATGCAGCAACCATAAAGAAGGACAAACATATGAACTTCACAGCAACTTGGATGGATTTAGAGTCTATCATACACAGTGATCTATCACAGAAATAAAGAACAGAGTACCACATGTTCTCACTCATAAGCAGACACTGAACCTTTACCATAGTACTATAAGAAAGTGATTGGCAGTAGTGGGACCGTACCAGGGTGGGGTGGTGGGAGACACAACATCAATAAGAATACCTGATCTCAAACCAGGCAAAGTGGGGACCAAAGGGAGGCCCAAACTTTACCTGTACTATGACCACTTGTATACCTAATCCTGAATTGTCCCCCACATCTTTAAAATATAAATAAATAAATAAATAAATAAATAAATAAATAAATAAATAACATTTTACAGCAGGCCAAACTGACAGCCTACACCACCACCTCAGCTAGACAGAAGAAAACTCCATCAGATGCACAACTAGGATAGCACAATTTTTCAGTTCATGGTTTAGCATAATAATCATGAAGAAACTTTCATGTTTCCTGTCAAGTGTAGAAGGCCAAAGGCTAATGCCACTCCTTAACTAACCAAAGCTATAGAAATTATAATAAGATGACCTTTTAGTTCAGAAATTTGTGAATTGGATATGTCTGGCAGGTCTCCTGCAAAGGACAATGTGGTCAGGAAAACACCACACCTCCCCTTCTCTCCTCCTATCAGGAGCCAAGAGATGTCAATCTCCAGAGTGGAAGTTACCAAGACTCCACCCTCTTTAGCCTATCAATCATTGTGAAGGTATATCAAGTCTACTGTGAAGAGCAAAAGGCAAGGTTTTTTTGCCCATGCCACCTCTGCCATGTCTCCCTTTCTTTACTCTCTTCTTTCTCTAAGAAATGTTGAAAACTAAAAAAAAAAGAATATCATTTTCATATAATTCTGTGGAAATCACGAAGGCACACTGCTTAAAAGTAATAGTCTGGACACAGTGGATCATTCCTGTAAATCCAGCACTTTGGGAGGCTGAGGCTAGGGGATTGCTTGAGCCCAGGAGTCTGAGGCTGTGGAGAGTCATGATCATGACACTGTACTCCAACCTAGGCAACAAAATGATAACCTATCAAAACAAAACAAGCAAACAACAACAAGCATTTAACAGAATCTGAGGTATATTTTCATCTACTTGAGTATAAATAAACTGAAAAAGTTCTGCAAAAACTCACACAGAATATCATGCTTGCCTGGGAAGAAGGGATATAGAATCTTTCAAAATCCCTGTAATTCTCTAGTTTAGAAATGTAAATTGTATGTTATAATGAAGCAGTTGACTGATGGCAAGATGGCGACCACATAGATGAATCCCTTAGATTCTCCGAACGTGAGTTTCCCCAAAAGACTATTACTTTTCTTCCTGCACCCCCCCTGCCCACCTCCACCCACACTGGTACGAGACTTGGGGACTTTTGGTCCCACACAGGGCCAGACATCGCCACTGGACCAGCTGCTCCACTATATGTGATTCCGGCTGGCTGGGGAATTTCAAATCCTGGATCACAGCTCCATCCTTGGCCACAGTGTGGAGATCAGCACCCAGCATGAAGCTGCCGGTCATGCAGGGAGGCTCTGAGTGCCTGCCCCTTAGAGATACCGGTCCCATTTCTGGCTAAAGTGCCCTGGGAGGGACCCAGAGCCACCACCTGCCCTCTGGAGCTTTGGAGATCAGAAGCCCCTGGCCCACCCTGGCTGAGGCACTCAGCACGCGACCACAAGCCTGTGTAAGGGGGCAGAACCCCAAACTGGTGTAAGGGGCTAATCGCAGGCTTCCAGCTCCAGAGGAGGAAACGCCCAACCCTGTCCTCCACCCCAGCCAGCTGCAGGCACCCCAGATTTGGTGCCCAGCTGTGAAGCTGGTCCTGCCTAGAGACCCACAGGAGGCCCCTAAAAGCAAACCACCACCTCCGCCATTTTCAAGGCATATTTACATTGCATTGCCCCCCCCAC
>JAPVLO010003317.1:0-23605 GCA_027257055.1 Cephalopachus bancanus
GAGAATCTGTGGGGCATCTCCTCCCCCGGGTCCATGAGGCTTGGGCTGATCACCCTGCAAGGCCCAACTCTCTATGATGATCTGAAGGGCTAGCACGGCCTTCCTCGACCTCACCTCTCTGCTGGAGTCCAGCTCCCGCAGGGTCTAGAGTTCCTGGAGGTGAGACAGATTCCACGGCTGTAAAGAGAATTAGAAAGAAGGGGGAGAAAGAAATAGGACTGGACTACTGTTCAAGTGACAGAATCCGTTTATTGAAAAGTATAGAGGGTTTTTATCTACAGATTTTGCTCATTCAGATTCAGATGTCTCCCACATACACAGACAATCCAGGTGCATGGGGGCATCTCCTACTCACCAGATATTTCTTCAAGCAAGGTAGAGAACAAACCCAACTTGTCTATCCAGTTCCTATGCTAGACTAATGACCCTTAGAAGTATTATTACAGTTTCTATTAATATTATACCATTTTATCAATTGTAATCCATATTTTATTTTATTCTAGTTTACTTATGAATATCTTTCCTATTGATCAACAGTTTATCTATTCCTTTGCTTAATCCTAACACAAACAATAGAACTTTAAACAAAATATCTAAAACCTGTTCTACTTAATGCGTCTCAATCAAACGGTCATGCTGGGCTCTCAGTTCCTGGGCCCTTTGATGTGGTCTTGGCTTGTACCAGACAAAAGCCTAAACCACAGACAGGGAAATGGGAGCAACGGGTTTCTAATGTTAGCTTGTGTTCGTCCCTGTCAGGAGTTTTCATGCTTGAGCTAACAGAAGGCTATCATGCCAACAGAAGGGAGAAGTAATGAAGTCATGGCTCTCGAACACACTTCTAGTGGTCTCAGGGTCTTCAGTCCCCCTGATTTCTAATGCTCAGTGGGCCTCCGTGGCCAGCTTCCAACACCTCTCCAGGCTTGGGCTTGACACTCCACCTTAAGACGACGTGGACGGGGAGGCATCTGTTCCTCCAAGCTGCCCCTACATCTGGGCGAGGTTGCTCAGGACAGCCTGGCCACCTGGTGGAAATGGGAAAGGCTGAGCAGGAAGACAACAGCCAGGCCCTCCTGGCCAGGGGCTGGTTTCAATAGTTTCTGCTGCTTGGGTCGCCTGGTGGGAGCAGCCTTGTGGCAATGAGGAGAGCCGTGTCCTGGTGCCCGCCAGACAAGCCTATGGACTGACCGCCTCTCTAAAGTTGCAAAGACTCCTGACCTGAGTCCTAAAGACCAAAGTCGTGAGCACAGGGTCAGCTCTGCCTCACCCACTTCTTAGAGACACAGTGGCCCATGCAGCTTCTACACTGGCCTGACACCGATTTAAATGAGGAGTCATTTGTGCATGCAGTGGCATGCATACATTTGCATATATTTACATATATGTACATTTACATGGACATGTATTTACATCTATGCTCTTCTGCATACGCAGTTACAGGCAACTTTGTTTTTTAATTGCTTTGTTTATTTAAAAATATAAATACCAAGCCGGGCGCAGTGGCTCAAACCTGTAATCCCAGCACTTTGGGAGGTCGAGGTGCGAGGACTGCCTGAGCCCATGGGTTCAAGAGCAGCCTGGGCAACTTGGCGGGACCTCATCTCTATGATAAATAATAATTTAAAAAAATTAGCCAGGCCTGGTAGTGCACGTCTGTAGTTCTGGCTACTTGGAAGACTGAGGTGGAAGGATGGCCTGAGCCCAGAAGGTCAATGCTGGGGCGACCATGAGTGTGCCACAGCACTCTAGCCTGGGTGACAGAGTGAGACTCCAACTCAAAAATGAAATAAAATGAAATAAATATAAATGCCTCCTTCATCTTAAGAACATTGTTCAACCTCATGATCCACCTACTCTGCAGGGAATCCTGAGCATCTGCACAATGAATTGAATGTTTCGAGATTTGTGAGACCCTGAGAAAAGATTGCCATCACTGGGGTCTAGTGGGTGGTGTTTGTTTGCTTTTTAACTCTGCACATTTGGCAAACAGGCCACACATGTTTCCGGGCATGGGGAAATCTACAAACAAAGCGAGAATGCCCAAGAAACCACCGTATTTCTCCAACTTTCCTTTAATTCCCAAAAAAGACTCAGCTCAGGAGATAGAATTGGTATCGGAGGCAATGAGATAGCCTCCTTCTGATTCACAACTAGTCTGGAGCTTCACCCCTCAAGAATGTCTCTTATTGGTTTTTGTGATTTTTAAGAGACCCTCTCACTGTTTCCGCTTTCCATGTCCCTCATTTCTGAAGAATGAAGGGTAATTTCTACTAATGAAGAAGCACAAAGGAATAAATCTGGGAGAAGTTGGCGTGGAGGCTGGGGGCTCAGCTCTGACACCTGCAACCTGGTCTTCCATGTCTGTGAGGCTGCCGGCTATAGCATTGTGGGAGAGGGGGTAGATGGGTGAGTGCAAAAAAAGGACAGAGTGTAACATCAGTCCTGAGCGATCACATGGTGACTGAGTGCTCAGTGAGGGCCAGACAGCCCGAGAGTGGCACCCTGTCTGTCATCATGCCCAGGCTGGAGGTGGGTCCAGGCCATACTGAGGACCAGACAGCCTGGCAGCCTAGGTAGTGATACCCTGTCACCTGTACCCAACTGAAGGTAGGTAAAAGGCATACACCTGAGCCCACAGGTGTCCCTGAGAATGACTGGTCCAGCTCCCAGGTGCACAGAGGCCGGCCACTCACCAGGCTCTGATGTAGGCTCCAGCTGCCCCTGAGTCCTGCATCCTGGGCTCCGGCCTGCATCATGTGTCTACTGTGGCCACTGCAGTCTCACTGCTCAGCTCTGCCCTGGGTTCTCATGTCCACCAGCTCCTCCACTGTTAAGCGCTCCCTGTCCAGGGATTCCCCCGGCCCTGCCGATCGAGCTGAAGCTTACAGCACTCGAAGTTGTCAAGAGCCAGGCTATTTTCTATGAACATATAGGACATCCATGCATTTATTCTCCTGTGTCTCCCTGGGGCTCAGCAACCCCTCATCTGAGCTTGTCTTGGGGAGCCTGGGCTGGAGGCCTACCTTTCCAGGGACCCACAGGATGATGCACACCTTGTCCTCAGCCTAAGAACCTTTACCTAGCCCACAGCAGGACAAAGAGTCATTAGGTCAGGGAGACCTTGCTGGGTTGTGTGATGCTGGAGGGACAGGCCCCAAGGGTCTGGGAGTAGACGGGTCAATGATGGGACTTGGAAGGGAATAGGTCCATGATGGTACTTATAAGGTACAGGCCCCCAGTGGGACTCAAAAGGGGGACAGACCCCCGAGGGGACTTGGAAGAGGACAGGCTCCCTGAGCCTTATGAAGGGGCAGACCCCCGGGGGACTCAGAAAGGACAGGCCCACAATGAGACTCTGAAGGGGACAGACCCCCAATGGGATTCAGAAAGGAGGGGCCCCCCACTGGGTCTCAGAAGGGACAAGGTGGCTGATGGGACTCAGAAGGGGACTGGCCCCTGATAGATCTAAGAGGTGACAGGGCCTGCTGGAACTCGGAAGGGGACAAATGGGTAGACAATCCCTGGAGAGCCCCTAACATCTGGAGTGCTTGGAAAATGCACCTTGCCATGTGTTTGTGAAAATAATCAGCTTGCTATTGGCATAGCCCAGGTGCAGCCCCAAGGGATGTAGGACCAGGAGGCATTAATGGAGTTGTGGGCTTTGAGGAAGGCAGGTGGCCTTGATAATGCAGCCAGCTCAGGACCTACAAGGAAGAAAGAGCACCCACGGAAGGAGGGCTTCTGCCTTCCCATGGCCTCGGACGTGGCTCCCCTTTTCAGCCGCCCAGTCTGCCTGCTGCCTCCCCCTCCTCTGCAGACTTTGAACTCCCAATCCCTCAATCCCCAGAGCGTATCCATTACAGATCTCTGTGTCTCCTCCCCTCCTCCCTCCCTGCTGCCCTCCTGCTGTCCCGCCTCCCTCCCCCCTTTCCCCCTCTCCCTTCCTCCCTGCCTCCACCCCTCCCTCCCTCCCTCTCTCCCTCCCATGGGTTCTGCTTCTCTGGAGAACCCAGGGTAATACACCACATTGGATCATTCTGACTATACTACCATTTGCTATTTTCTGCCAGCATGCCATTCATGGCTATCCAATCTTTCATTCAATGAGTATCTGTTAAGAAGCAAGTCTGCGGTGGCTCATCCTGTAATCCCGAGCCTTTGGGAGGCTAAAGTGAGTGGATTGCCTGAGCCCACGAGTTCAAGACCCGCCTGGCAGCGAGACCTCATCTCTACAATAAATCAAAAAAAAAAAAAAATCAGCCGGGCATGGTAGCACATGCCTGTAATTCCGGCTACTTGGAAGGCTGAGGCAGAAGGATCACCAGAGCCCAGCAGGTCGAGGCTGCGGTGGCCAGGAGCAGCCACTGCACTCCAGTCTGGGCGACAGAGTGAGACTCCAACTCAAAAAAAAAAAAAGAAAAGAAACAAGTCTGGGTGTGATGGTTCATGCCTATAATTCCAGCACTTTGAGAGGCCGAGGTGGGAGGATTGCTTGAGCCCAGGAGTTCTTGAACAGCATGGGCAACATGGTGAGACCTCATCTTTACAAAAAAATCAAAAAATTAGCTGTATATGGTGGTTTGCCCTATAATCCCAGCTATTCTGGAGGCTGAGGTAGGAGGATCACTTGAGACCAGGAGTTGGAGGCTTGGAGGCTACAGTTAACCATTATCATACCACTGTGAAAGAGTGAGATCAGGCTAAAAAAAAAAGAAAACAAAACAAAAAACCCCAAAACTATTATGGGCGCCTCCCTGTCAGGTGATCATGCATTTTACTATGCCTTTGGGAGATTAGCAGTTTGCCATGCAGTCTGCTTCATACATAAAGCACAATAAATGACAACTATTATCATTTTTATATAAGTTATAATTAGTATATAAAGCACGAAGCACAGTGCCGGGCCCTTAGTAGTAGAAGTCGTGGTGTCTGATGGATGGAGTATAGCACAACACATGCTGGTATTGTGACCACCTACTGGACCCCCCCCATACCCTTTAGCTGTGTCAATGAGCCTACTGTGGTCACACGTGTCACAACACACGCTGTGGGTTCCCAGTTCACATTTCCCAGGCATACTTCTCCATCTTTATCAATACTACACTTTCCAGAAAAGGAGCCTCATGCAAAATGTAGACTGCAATGTGGATGTCAAATGTAGAAACCCTGGGTATGTCGGATCCACCCTCATGATTGTCTGTTCTAATATGAATGTGCGTCAGAAGGCACCATAAGAGTGTGGAGCTCAGAATCCAGGTTTTTGGGCTTGTATTCTCAGGGCCTGGATGCCGAAGGTATTAAATTAATGTTTCTTGAATAAATGAGTGAATTATTGGATAAGTTGTTTTAGATGCATAGATTGCCTTAAATAGCTAGCAATGCATATGCAACTCGTTTTCAAGTAAAACTTTCCAAAATTTTAAAAAATACACACACACACACATAAACACACAGACATACACACACATGGGGTGTGTAGGTAGCCAGCAGAAGACCAGTTGTCCAGCTGTTTTAGCTGAACGCCAGTCTGCCCCCACCCTGACCAGTAACCTTGAGGCATGCTGGATGGTGTCCTGAGAAATGCCGCTGGTGTACTCCTCCTTAGTGCAAAGCTTCTGAGGAAGAGAAACAGGTTTGTTGCCCTCATGAACATGCCCCATGGCACCGGCCAGAGCCTCAGGGGAGAAAGGAAAGAGATCTGTCCCCCAAGTCACTCTTCCATGTATACCCTCGTTGCTACTCATGAAAACTTGAACTAATTTCCACCTAGGGGCTTCCTTTCTAGAATAATGGGATTTGGAAAAATGGATATTCTTTTCCACTAAGCTACATTCAATGGAATGTAATTTGTGATCACCAAGGAACAAAACAAGCAAGGTGATTAATTATACCATGTACTCATATGTGGAAGACAAGTTCAAGGAGATACACTGACAATGATTGTAGAGGGCACCGAAACATAAAAAATAAAAGAAAGTTGTTTGGGCCAACAACTGGTTCATGTTAAATTAAGTCTGGCTTGGAATGTTAATTTTAAATGCTACATAGATGCACACAGGGTATGCACTCTGCTCTGTACACAAGGTATTAGAGACTTTAACTGGTAAGCTGTGATTGCGACCTAAGGCCCCTGCACGAGGCCACCTCAGTAGGGCCCTGACCCTCAAGCTGCCCCAGGGGGTTGGGGGAATGTGGGACATGTTTGCAACCATCAATCATCATGCAGATTTCACGAGTTGAGTTTGGGAGCGGAAGGTGCTGGACACTGCTGTTTTCAGATGCTAACATGGAACATGCACAGATTCCAGAACTTCACACCCCATGGAGCCTCACTAAGCAAAGCCCTTGCGGTGGGAAAGGGGCTGATCGGTGGGTGACTGGGAGTCCTGAGCTCCTGAGTATGACATGGTGTGGTGCCACATCACCCAGCAGTACGTGATAGCTGGGGCGCATGTCTGCTGACCTGCACTTTCCCTCTGTGCTTTCTGTCCCCCGTGGGGTTTTTGGTCACATGGATGGATGGACACACCTACTGGGGAGGGTGGAAGCTTCTGTCAGAAATGCTCAATACACACTTGGTGAGGATTTCATTTTTTTGATTTAACATGATAAAGGGCTGCTTAGGTTATATAGGTATAATATTCAAACTCTACTGTAATTTCAACAGAAGTTGCATAATATGTGTTAAATTACATGGGGATATGAATTCATACAAGGCTACAAAGTTGATCTTTAAATATTCAAGTCTTTCAAAAGTCCTATGTTACCCATAAGATATTTATCATTATTCTTAGCTCTTTATATGCTTATTCCGCAAAGGGGCTTTGGAGAAAATACAAGATAAAAACAAGAAGAAGAGTGAGGTTTCATTCAGGATTCCAAATTATATTTCAGAAGAATATATTTTATAGCAGAATGCTCACAGGTGACTCACTTTGCAGCTTTGGGAAAGTCACCAGAGTTCCTGAAAGAAAGTCACTTCATATGAAAAAACAATAACCAAACAAACAAAAAAAGGGGAAAATGATTGAAAAATCAACTAATTCCGTCCAGTGGCCCCCAGAATTAGAATTCCCTTTCCAGCATAGGAGAGGGGCCCAGCACAGCACAGGGTCTGTGATGGATAGCCATTGCCAGGGATTCTTCCTAAAAGTCAGGTTGGGAGTGAGAAAACCTGTGGGGTACCATGGGGGAAAAGCGTCAGGAGGCAAAAACCACAGCACAGCACAGCACACACGGAGAAGCACTCTGTGACTCTCTACAGAGATACTGGAAGACGGGGCACTGACAGGCGGGGATGCCCTGCCCACCTCAGGCACTGTGGAGGAGGCTCGCCAGGGCTCTGATGGCCAGTTGCTCTGTCCTGTTCTGTGAGTCCTGCATGGTTTTCCCAAGATGGGAGCAGCTCAGTGTCATGGGCACCCTGGTGCTTTCCTGTGCCTGACAATGTTGTGTGTCTCATGATGTGAATCCTGACATCAGCACACCTGAGATGGACAGAGCTTTGAAGTGTGTCAGAGAAGCATTCCAAAAACAAAATAAACTTTGCTCATCACAAACCTCCCATCAAATCTAAATCCAAAGAAACTTCCAGAATCTAAAATCCCAATATAGAATGTAAACTGTCAACGTGTGACTTCTTCAGGGAGGAAACAGAACATGTATCTGGCAGCTCCCTCCAGTGCAGCGGGAGCACCCTAACCCATCTAAATGAAGAGTGAAAGGACACTTGCTTTGCTTTTCCTTTTCCTCTGAGAATTCTATTTACTTACAATCGACCAAGGGCAGAGCCCAATGATCAAATGGTTAGCCTCATTATCCGCACGTGGCATGTACATAAAATCAAATGCAGGCTCATGGACCATCTGTAAATAAATGTTGGCTTGAAAATGCTTGCCAGAATGCCCCACTTGAAAAACACACTGGACGTGCTCAGTTGCTTAAGTCATCTGTCACCAATGAGGAAAAAAAAGGTCATTGGCCTCCAAAAGCCCAGGGCTTACCCTCTTGCATAAAAGAGGGTGGCAGCCTTCACTGGTCTCCAGATCTGCCTGCACCCTGATCTTGGACTTCCAGCCTTCAGGACTTTGGGAAATACATTTCTGTTGCTTGTAAATTGCCCAGTCTAGGATGTCTTGCTATAGCAACTCCAACAGACTAAGACAATGCATGCCAGCGGTCTCTAGTTGTGTGTGGTCTTGGACCATTTATGACACCTAAGACTCTTTCAGGGATCCCTGCTGTCAAAACTATCAGCATAAATAGAAATGTAGACTGTAGTCTCCGGTCTTCCCATCCTGAACACACCTGAGATTGTCAGGTCTCGGAAGCTGAGCAGGGTTGGGTCTGGCTAGTACTTGGGTGAAAAAAATGCAGACTTTGCCTTGAAGTTCATATTTTCAATATCAGGATACAACTTATTTTGTAGTTAAGTTAAATGCACAACAATCATATCAAATAATACATATCAAGTAATACATAAGTGAATTTAATCTGGGCTACTCCCGCCATGATGCCATTTTGCACCTGACGACTCATGTGACCAGGACAGCCCCTTGAGCTGGTTTGGGGTGAAGCCAATGCCTCTCCTACCATGGTGAGAGTTATGAGTCAGTTCTGTTCCTCTCAACAGAGTTTCTACTTTTTTCACTAATTGTAATATTTTATTTGTTTCATACTTAGCAGTTCTTATCCTGAAAAAATGATTCATATTCTGTGCCCCATTTCAATTTTTAGAAAGATAAACTAAACAAAAATTGACCACTTATTTTAAAAACCAAAATGCATAGTTGTAATAGTGATGTATTCTTATCTTTCCTAGTCTCCTCCCAGGACCCCTCAAATCAATCCCTGAGCCCTGAAAAAGAAACAAACAAAAAGAGTAGGGTTTTGGGTTTTGTTTGTTCGTTGCTTATGTTTCTAATGTTTCTTTTGATGTTAGATCATCATATCTGGCAAAAGCGTGGCTTAGACTCTAAAGAAATGTTAGTTTATTATGCAAAATGCATGAAAATAAATTCTATTTTTTTGATACAGAGATGCTTCTAAGTACCAGTGTGACCTCTCTGTGATGGAGCAAGAGAAGGTTCATGAACAAAATTTGTCTTTATATGTTTGACCATGTTTTTCTAGAGACTCTGCTTTCGGGATTGATCAGCTTCTGTTCACTCAGAATAACTGGTCCCCCTGGTCCCCGTTGTTGCCCTGGGCAGAGCCAAGTGGCCTTTGCTGGCCTCTCTTCACATGAAGAGCAGATTCCTGTCACCACAGGAACTAGCTGGAAGGGATGGCTGGGTGAGAGGTTGCCTCCATGGACCATGAGCTCCTGCCAACTCACCACCAGCTGGCTTGTGGAGGAACAGCGCTCATCCTTCCTGGAGCTCCAGCCACGGAGCAAGGCCTGAGGACTGGGGCTATGGGAATGAGGCCTGGGCAGCAAGGTCATGGGAGCATGGCTACGGGAGCAGGGCCACAGAACAGGCCACAGAAACAAGGCCACGGGGCAGGGCCATGGGAGCAGGACCAAGGGGGCAAGGCCATGGGAGCTATCCTCAAATCTTAACACGGCACAAGTCACCTGTCAAATGGCAGATTCTAATTCAGTAGCCCTGAGGGAGGCCTGGGAGCCTGCATTTTTAGTTTCCAGCAGACACTAGTGCTGCCTGGGCCACAGCTAAGTGGCAAGGTCGTAGGGCACAGCTTGAAGTGTGGATGTTGGTGTTCTGGTTCCACATGTTGTGTGACATGCTCCCTCCCCCCTCTCCTTCACTCTGGTCTCTCTCCTCTCCACCTCCTCACTATCTCTCCCTTTCTTTTCCTCTCTTCTATCTCTCTTCCTCTCCCTCTCATCTCTCTCCCTCTCTGTTCCCGTTTCCCTCCCTCCCTGCCCCATCGCAGCATCCCAGAAGCATACTGTCCCTTGTCTTTCTCAGATGATACTGTCTGTACCATTTTCTTACTTAAAACTTCATCTAGTTTAGGATGCAATTCTGGGGCATCTCATATCTCTCCTTCTAGCAATATTTTTCACTATATCTCAAATGTCAAAATAAAAATTTTAGACAAATTCAACTTAACAGAGATTAGTTCAACTTAACAGAGTTTAATTTAACTTAACAGAGTTAATTGAGCAAAGAACGATTCGTGAATCCAGCAGCCCCCGAGCCAAAATCAGCTCAGAGACAGGGCGCTGCCACGAGACCTGATGATGTTTATGGATAGAAACAGGCCATGATGTGCAGGAGGCAAGAGCAAGTGTAGAGACTGCTAACTGGTGATGGCTTCATGTGCCTTGTTTGAACAGGGCAAGCAGCCACTGCCTGGCTGTGGTTGGAGTGTGGCTCAGGGACTGACTGAGACGCACCTCCTTGGTGCAAGAGTGGGGGGTGGTCTGTCCACACACCCAGTCAGGTGAAAGCTCATTCTGTGTGGAGAAACCTTTAGGCCAACCCTGAAGTGTGTAATGAGTCAGTTTTAGACCAGGCTGACTTTAACATAAAATACCACCATTTAGGCCATCTACCCCATGTGGCATTGGTGAATTTTAAAAAAAAAATTCTGATTATTTTGATGAATGCAGGCAGAATAGTCTGATAATTTTGACACCAAATGTTCATGTTTTACTTTACAAATTGTCCACTTATGTTGCCTAAAGTAAAAAATTCACAGAAGAAATGTCAAATGCTCCCATGACTTAAACCTTTGGTATACCCAGCCTCTATTTCTTGATATACTACATATAATTTCTAAGGTATTTAAGTAATGGATCTCTCTCTCATTTGTAAGTCAGGGTACTTGTCTTCAATAAGATTTCCCAGATAACTTTACTTAGTTCTTAGAAACCCAAATAAGAAAATTTTCTCTTCCTTAGACTTGAAGAAAGGCAATTTTTTTTTTTTTTTTTTTTTTTTTGAGTTGGAGTCTCACTCAGTCACCCAAACTGGAGTGCAGTGGCCGCTCCCGGCCACAGTAGCCTCGACCTGCTGGGCTCCGGCGATCCTTCTGCCTCAGCCTTCCGAGTAGCTGGAATTACAGGCATGCGCTACCATGCCCGGCTGATTTTTTGATTTATCGTAGAGATGAGGTCTTGCTGCCCAAGCAGGTCTCGAACTCGCAGGCTCAGGCAATCCACTCACCTCAGCCTCCCAAAGGCACGGGATTACAGGCTGAGCCACCGAGCCCAGCTGAAAGGCAACTCTTAAGAGATTTTTAGCTTCTTGGATATACTGTTCAAAGTTCTGGCAAAATTCTTTTCTTTTTATCAATATTTTTTATTATGATGTTGTGGAGTACAGTTAAGGATTAGGTATACAATTACGTTTCATTCAGGCACCCTGTTGATAAGAGGTGTTTCACTGTCCCCAGACAGATATTTGCTACTGTTAATCCCATCCCACCCCATAGTTTCCCAGTACCGTCAGTCATTTTTTTATAGTATTACATTGGATGTTCAAGGTCCATTATGTGAGTGAAAACATGTGATACTCAGATCTTTGTTTCTGTGAGAGGTCACTCAGTATTATAGACTCTAGTTCCATCCAGGTTGCTGCAAAATTCATGATTTTGTTCTTTTTTATGGCTGCGTAGTATTCCATCGTGTATATGTACCACCTTTTTTTAAATCCAGTCCTCTTTTGATGGGCAGCATGGTTGCTTCCAGGTTCTCACTATTGTGAACAATGCTGTGATAAACATACGTGTGTGGGGGCCCGCCCCCACAAGGGTCATGGGAAGTGTTGAAGGAGAGACAGATAGGCATGAACGAAGATTATATATCGGACACATGTTTTTTGAACAGGTGACAATTTAATGATAGTTAATACAGAGCTTTTATACCATTTTTGAAGGGGCAAGACAAAGAAAACTCTTTCACATACATATCTTTTAAAAGTTACCAGCTAGTGGTCTTAGTAGCAAACAAACTAAGATTCACATAGGCTTTAGTAACAAATAAGCCAGGAATCTCATAGGCATTTAGACAAGTCTTATTCATAAAGCCAACAATGACACTCTCAGTCCAATGTTCCAAATTACAAATGTTTCAAGAAAGTTTCTTTAAGTGTATATTTCTTTGTGTGTCAGGAATATTTTCATCTTAGGCTCTTATGTTCTTCAGAGTCCTGTGATCGCCTCCCTTGTCCAGATGTCCTTGTTATTTTTTCTTATTTTGTAGCACTTGTTTCTAAAGAGAACTCAAAAGAAACTTTTAGTAATGTTTCCCAGGCCCCTCAAGGTTACTTTCTGTTTTAGCTGATCTTTCACAAAAGTGTCTGATTATTATATTATGAGTTTAGTGAAAAGCTACTCTATAAATGTTAATTTAGAGTTATAAGTTTATAGTTTTAATTATAGAAATAAGTAAAAACCTTAACATTAATCTTTATCCTAAGTTAGTGAAAACTGTGTTATAAATCACCTATATAACTTCTAGATAAGTGTTAGAACTTACAATGAATTCATAATGAACTTATAATAAACTTGTGTTTCTAAAAAATCCTTATGTTTAAACACTAAACTGCATAATTCTAAATCTAATAAGGAGTGGATATACTTATATCATTTATTACTTAAGCAATATCTAGTAACTTATAACCAAGTGAAAGAAAGCATTCTTGATGTGCTTCAGAGTTTAACCCTTGCATATGTTAGAAAAGGCCAAGTGGCATAGTGGGAAAAATGGAAAAATAAACCATGATATTTCCAGGTTAGCTGTGATTCTTCGCATAAACATGCCATCTTCTTCTTCCATGACTGTACAGAATTTCTTCAGCTGTATCAACAGCAAAGATGGAAGACAGAAGGGCCTCAGCTGTCTGGGCTCGCTTTGCGGCCAGGGGTCCTCAGCGCACCTGGACTGTCATCAGGCAGGCCTCCAAGGCTGGCTCCCAACATACGTGTGCAGGTATCTATTTTATAGAGTGATTTGAGTTCTTCAGGATATATTCCCTGTAGGGGGATTGCGGGGTCATATGGGAGGTTGATATTTAGAGCTTTTAGGAATCGCCACACTGCTTTTCACAGAGGTTGCACTAGTTTACACTCCCACCGACAGTGTAGAAGTATTCCTTTTTCATCACACTCTCTCCAGCAACTGTTATTTTTTGAGTTGTTGATAATTGCCATTCTGACTGGAGTTAGGTGGTATCTCAGTGTGGTTTTGATTTGCATCTCCCTGATGATTAGTGAGGTTGAACATTTCTTCATGTGTCTGTTGGCTGCTCGGACATCTTCCTTTGTGAAGTGTCTGTTCATATCTTTTGCCCATTTTGTAATGGGGTTGTTTGTTTTTTTCTTTTCAGCACGTTTGAGTTCCTTGTAGATCCAGGATGTTAAGCCTTTGTCAGACCTGGTGTTGGCAAATACTTTTTCCCAGTCTGTAGGCTGTCTCCCTGCTCTCTTGATGGTTTCTTTGGCTTTGCAGAAGCTTGTCAGTTTAATAAGGTCCCACTTGTTGATCTACTATCTTATGACCTGTGGGTTTCGGGTTTTGTTCAGAAATTGGATGCCAGTTCCGATTTCCATGAGGGTATTTTCTTCATTTTCTAAGGTTCTTATGGTTTGAGGTTTTACATTTAGGTCTCTGATCCATTTGGGGTTAACTTTTGTGCATGGGGATAGATAGGGGTCCTGTTTCAATCTTCTGCATGTGGTCAGCCAGTTTTCCCAGCACCATTTACTGAATAGGCTCTCCTCCCCCAGTGGTAGGTGGTGGAGGCTTTGTCGAAGATGAGTTGGTTGAGAAATTGAGGTTTTGCTTCTGGAATCTCAATTCTATTCCATTGATCCATATGCCTGTTCCTATACCAATACCAAGCTGTTTTGATGATTGTAGCTTTATAGTAAAGTTTGAAGTCTGGTAGTGTGATACCGCCTGCTTTGTTTTTTTTGCTGAGGATTGTTCTGGCTATTCTTGGATGTTAGTGTTTCCATATGAATTCCTGTGTTGTTTTTTCTAGGTCTGAGAAGAATGTTGCTGGTAATTTGATGGGTATTGCATTGAATCTGTAGATTGCCTGAGGTAAGATGGACATCTTCACAATGTTGATTCTTTCTATCCATGAGCATGGAATATTTTTCCACTTGTTTGTATCATCTTTGATTTCTTTGAGCAGTGTTTTGTAGTTTTCACTGTAAAGGTCTTTCATGTCTCTGGTTAGAAAGATGCCAAGGTATTTCTTTTTTTTTGTGGCTATTGTGAATGGAATTGTGTTTTTTATTTGGGTTTCTGATTGTTTATTATTGGTATAGAGAAATGCGATTGTCTTTTGTACATTTGTTTTGTACCCTGAGACTTTGACAATGACCTTTATCAGTGTAAGGTTTTTGACAGATTCTCTTGGGTTTTCAAGGTACACAATCATAACATCTGCAAAGAGAGATAACTTGACTTCCTCTTTTATTATTTGAATACCCCTGATTACCTTCTCTTCTCTGATTGCTTGAGCCAGGACTTCCAATACTTTGTTAACAGGAGGGGTGAGAGTGGGCATCCTTGTCTTGTTCCAGTTTTCAGGGGAAATGGTTCCAATTTTTGTCCATTTAGGAGTATGCTGGCTGTGGGTTTCTCATAGATGGCTTTTTCTATTTTGAGGTATGTTCTCCGTATGCCTAGATGTTCAAGAGTTTTTATTAAGAAGGGGTGCTGGATTTTATCAAAAGCTTTTTCTGCATCTAACGATATAATCGTGTGGTTTTTGTTTTGACATCTGTTGATGTATTTAATAACATTTATGGTTTTGCAAATGTTGAACCAGCCTTGCATCCCAGGAATGAAGCCTACTTGGTCATGGTGGATGATTTTTGAGATTATTGTTGAATCCGGTTTGCTAGGATCTTGTTGAGAATTTTAGCATCTATGTTCATCAAAAATATTGGCCTTTAATTCTCTTTCTTTGTGGGATCTTTACCTGGCTTGGGAATCAATGTGATGGTGGCTCATAAAATAATTTGGGGAGCGTTCCATCTTCTTCAATCACTTGGAATACCTTCAGTAGGATTGGTATCAGCTCCTATTTTTTGATATACTATATATAATTTCTAAGGTATTTAAGTAATGGATCGCTCTCTCATTTGTAAGGCAGGGTACTAGTCTTCAATAAGATTTCCCAGATAACTTTACTTAGTTCTTAGAAACCCAAATATGGAAAATTTTCTCTTCCTTAGAGTTGAAGAAAGGCAACTCTTAAGAGAGTTTTAGCTTCTTGGATATACTGTTCAAAGTTCTGGCAAGATTCTTATGTTTATGGTACTTATAGAAAATATTTTCTCTCATGTTGTATAATATCATCAAAAATCTCAGTCAAATTTTATTTTTATATGCATAATCAAAAAAGAAAAAGAAAAGAAACCCACAATGCCTGTCCATCACAGAGCATTGTGGGTGAAATCATTCTTGTGGGTCTGGACCCACACATTGTTCAATCACGTTGGGAAAAAAAAATCCACATTGAATCTGCTTTGTACTCTGTATTTCCCTCTCAGAAAGTCCTGTCTTGAAATTAACATGGGTTTTTTTTTTAATCCCCTGGCAAAAAGTGTTTCAGAGAAGCAGAGAGAGAGTCACCTTGCTGTGACCTTTCTCTGCTGGGAAGTTTGTTGGCTATTCCTCTTCTTGACCCATTTTCACATGTGACAGAAATGTCAGTTCTTGATGGGATTTTCCATATCCAGTGTGTTGGCCCCAATGATGGAATGTTAAACAATAGCATTGATCCTTGCAGCTTTGGGATGTAGAGCATCTTACATTTTCTGAGTTATTCTTTGAGAGTTTGTTGACTAGTCTTCAGCACATGTTACGATCAGTAAAGCATGTAATGATAAGGGAAACAAAAATTGTAATTACTATAAATTCCAAACCAAACCCTGTGGTCCCTGAGGAGGAGAGAGAAGCCCTGCATGGTCAGTATTGATTGTCTAAGAACACAGTCTCTCCCCCGAGAGCTTTTCCTTATTGTCCACACACGGCACTGCCACCCATACATCTGCCCAGAGCATGGATGACCAAGACTTTCTCCACCGGGCCAAGAGCCATCGAATAAATTATGGCTCCTTTAATGAATCCATGTCCCTAAATGAATGCAGATGGTCCACAGATGGCCTGAGCCCAGGCTGCAATTCCCCAGTGCCTGTAAATAATAGGAAAACCTGTTGAGAAGCATAAGCAAAGAGCCATCATTCTGAAAGTCTGTCTGCATTCCTGGTTCTTAACTCTTTGTCAACCTGAAAAGCCCTATTTTTCTTTATGCTGAAATAAGGGAAATGCAGGTGACGATGGAGGATTTCAGAGCCACATGTTTTTGTGCCTAGCAGATGTGGCCCTGACCATGGCAAGTGGGTCCAGTGCAGCCCCTCTAGTTCAGCTGTGGTGTGCAGCCATGGGACACGGGGGACAGCATGGGTTCCCTGTGCATTCGGTCCTGCAGTCGCTGCCAGGAGATGTCCTGCACCCCCAACTGGCTGTTTCCCTGACACCCTGCCCTTCCTGATAGCGCCACGCCCCTAAGCTCTGGGCCTACTTTGTGTCACATTAATACAGCCACATCCTTACTCTCGTTATTTTACTCTCCATCTATTTCCATCTTTCTATCTAAAGCCAGTTTCATGCTGGCAGCATGAAATTAAGTTCTGCTATTTTATCCAATCTCACAATCTTTGTCTTTTGATGGATTGTTTAAGCCACTCACTTTTCTTAGTCCTTTAAACGTGTACTGAGTAGACAGGATTCTAAGGGGGACACAAAAATAAATGTGATAGAACATTTGCATGCACAGAGCAAGTCCTTGGGGCTTGTCCTATCACAGAGCAAGTCCTATCACATCCTATTTCATTTTTATTATTATTTCATATATCCTTATTGAGACATAACTGACACAAACTGACAACTATAGACATTAAACAGTTTATAATTTGATAATCTTTTTTTGAGTTGGGATCTTATTCTGTCACTCAGGCTGGAGTGCACTGGCACAATCACTGCTCACCACAGTCTCAGCCTCCTGAGTTCAGGCAATCCTTCTGACTCAGCCTCCCGAGTAGCTGGGACTATATGTATGTGCCTCCACTCCTGGATAATTTTTAAATTTTTTTTTGTAGAGATGGAATCTCACTATGTTGCCCAGGCTGGTCTTGAACTCCATGGCTCAAGCAATCCTCCTATCTTGGCCTCCCAAAGTGCTCGGATTACTGGCACGATCCACTGTGTCTTGCCTGACAATCTTTATTCTAATTTTTAAAATCTTTATTGAGGCATAATTAACCTGTAATAAGTTACACATTTTAAAAGTGTACAGTTTGGTAAATTTGCCATAAGAATATTTGTCCCTTGGTGATGTCTTCTTTTAGCCCCTTTACTCCTCTAGCCCCAGGGAACCTCCGACCACTGGAGATTGGCTTTCATTTTCTAGAATTCGAAGTCAATGGGGCCATACAGCAAGTACTCTGTGTAAAGACCATTTATAGTTAGCATAATCACCACTTGCTCTCAGCTGTATATTTTCCCCATCTGTTCTTTTTTGTTTACTTATAATACATTTTAATTTCATATTCATTTTCCACAGCTTTATAGAGGTAGAATTTACATGTCATAATGTCCACCCATGGTTTGATTATTTTTATTTCCTTTATAGAGTTGAGACACAATAAACATTCCTAGCTTCACTTCCTCAGATCCCAAACCACTCATAGGCGCTCTCCAAGGTGTTGTGTTTTCTAGAATTTTCATGTAGATGAAATCATGCAGTATGTGTGCCTCTGTGTCCACCCTCTCTGCACCGTGTAAGGTGTTTATGACTCTTTCAGGGGTTTTTAATGCATTGACAGTTTGTTTCTTCTAAAATGCTAAATAACATTCTATGACATGAGTACACCACCATGACCTGTTTGTTGACGGACATTTGGGTTGTTTCTAGTTTGAAGCATTATGAATAATGGCGCTGTGAACATTCAGACGCAAGTCTTGGTGTGGACATATGTTTACCTTTACCTTGGGTTTGTTCATAGGACCGAATTGCTGGGTAATGTGGTAAGCAGAAGTCTATCTTTTTAAGAATTAACCAATGTCTTTTCGATGAATATTTTCCGGTGATTGTTTTCCCAATGACTGATTGTTTAATGTTCCACAGCACTGTATGAAAGCACGTGTCTCTGTCAACACTAATACTTCCAGATTTTGGATTATGGCCATTCTGGTGGGCGTGTTGTAGTCTTTCGTGAGGGTTGATTGTTGTTTTCAAATAGTATGTGTGCTGGGTAGAATTTGGAGTTGATGGTCTTTGCTTTGCTTTTCTTCCTGCAGTAGGGGCATCATATCACGATCTTCTGGCTTATGCAGTATCGACCAAGAAGTCTGTTTTCCTTCTCACCGTTGTGCCTTAGTATCTGATGACTCTTTGCTCTTGGCTGCTCTCAAACTGTTATCTTTACCACTGGTTTTCATCAATTTGATTGTGGTAGGTTTAGAAAGTATTTTTCATGTGTGTGTATATGTGTGTATAGGCCTTTTCTACTTGAGATTTTTTTGTGCTTCCTTAATCAGTTGACTTAGATTTCCCTTCAAATTTAAAAATGTTTTTGGCTGCTATGTTTTCAGATCCTCTTCTCTCCTACTTCATGCCTTTGAAATGCCAAATATAGCCATGTTACACCCCTTGATGGCCTCCCACAGGTCACTGAGACTGTGCTCTTCCCCCCAATCTTTTCTCTCTCTGGGCAGCATCGGGATTTGTTTGATTGGGTTTATTTGATTGCTATTTCCTTAAGTTTATGAGTCTGTTTTAGAAAAAACACATGGTCAAATTAGTCACCTAAATTTTGAAAATAAATAGGATTTAAGAAAGCGATCCTTAAAACAGGCATTAACTTGGCAAGGGGTGGGTAAGCAAGACTTTGGGTGGCTGCTGCTTTCCTTATTTAGTGAAGCCTTCTTGGAACATAGCCATGCTCATGTATTTATGTGTCTTACATGGCTCCTTGCGGTTATGTTGACAAAACTAGGAAGCTGAACCAAAGACCACATAGCTTGGAAGAATTAAAATATTCACTATGTCATCCTTTGCATCAAAGTTTGCATGGGCTGGGCACAGGGGTTCATGCTTATAATCCCAGGACTTAGGGAGGCCTAGGCAGAAGGATCATTTGAGCTCAGGAGTTTAAGACCAGCTTAGGCAACATAGCGAGACTTTGTTTCTACAAAAAAATCTAAAAATTAGTTGTGTTTGGTGGTAAATGCCTATATTCCAAGCTATTCAAGAGGTTTAAGGGGGAGAAGTGTCTGAACCCATGAGGTCGAGGCTGAGGTGAGCTATGGTCATGCTACTGTGCTCCAGCCTGGGCAACAGAGTGAGAGCCTGACTAAAATAAAAAAAAGAAGAGGTTTATGAACCATGGTCTGAAGGAGCCAGAAACAGATAGACTGAGCCGGACAGTTGTATGGATACTGAGGCTTAGACCACTTCTTATCACAAGTAGCACCACTGCTTTCCTTTTAAATGTAAACTTTAAGTTTCCACAAAGCACTTTATCTGATACAACATTTAATGGAACATATGAGCATGCATGTCATTCATTTTCTTTACTCAATTTAACTACTAACAGTCACTGCCTAGTTTAACACCAGTTTGCTCTGCTATTAGAGACAAATATCCAACTCTCCTTGGGAGCTGCAGGGCTTTAAGAGTCAAGAGCTCTAAAGTATGCACTGTGTCCTGAGTGGGGACTCACATGTCTTCAGTCCACGTGGCATGCTGGCCTCTTGGGCAAGGCTGTCACCTTTGCAAGTTCATAGCTGTCACCAAGAGTCCCCTTGGAGCTTTGGCAGGCCTGAGCAGACCGCCCGCCTCCTCTGCTCATGGCTGTGCATGTGACAGCCAGGGGTCAGCCCTCTTGAGGGAAGGGACACACGTGGCAGCCAGGGACAGCCTTCTCCAGGGAAGGGTCGCCTGGTGCCAGGGCCAGTGTTTGCCTCACTTGAACCCATCCCAGGACGAGAAGCCTCTGAACATCCATGTGTGACTTATCAGAACAAGCCTCTTGGAGATGGCCACTGAGCCCTTGAAGGGTTCCTGCAAAACATTCGTGGCAAAGGGAATCCGTCTTCTGCTGTAATGTCACATGGGAGGCCTTGGGGGAGAAATAGGGGAACAGGGACTCCAATCAACAAACACAGAGCAACGTTTAGCATTCTGGGGGAGAAACAGTTTCCTCACAGTCACACACACACACACACACACACACACACACGCTCACACACACTCACACTGCTCACACACATACTCACAGACATCCACACTTACACATACGCATATTCACACAGTCTTACACTCACAGACACATACACACACTCACTCATGCACACATGCATACTCACATGCTTACACACTCACACACACACACACAATACACACACTCACATGCTAACACACACGCTCACACACTCACATGCTCATGCACACTCACATACACATATGCTTATACACATTCACGTGCTTGCATACTCATACACATCCACACACACTCACATACATGCACACTACACACTCACTCCCATACATGCACATTCACATGCACGCACACCCACCCACTTACTCACACACACAGAGGCTTCCTCACCCCCTCCCCATGAGTCCTCCCTAGAGCGGTCCTCCTTTGTCTTGGGCACACGTCCAGAGTCCTGTCTGTCTCTAGCACATGCAGCCAGGACAATGTGCACTCTTGTCACACTCTCTCAACTGTTGGCCACTTTGCTCACTTCTGCTCTGACTTGCAGACCTCCCATCAGCTGGTCCATCATCCCATGAGGGAAGTGCTATCCTTGTCCTGTTTGGGGTCATGGATCTGGGTGCTTGGCGAGGTGATGCAGACCTGGTGTATGTCGCATGTTGCATGTGGCTGTCTGCTGGATAGGCATGGCCACTCACCTTCGCATGTGTACATATATTGGGGGACTGGAAATCTGCAGGAACAGTGGCTTCCATGGAATTCCTTCAGTAGCATCAGTACCTGCCTTGACTTGTAACGCTGTTTCCTACAGGTATTTGGTTGCACGTTCTGTATGCAGCTTTAAAAAAAATCAATCTCAACAGACAAAAGTGCCATAGTCACATTATATGACATTTGTCTACATCTGCTATGCCACTAGTCACAGCACGTGTGTTTGTGTCCTTCAAGCTAATGTGCTCCCTGTGTAGGGGTGGCAAGTGCAGCTGGGAAACCTACTCCCTCCTCGGCAGGGAGGTCGAGCTGCTTCCTGTTCCTCATGTGGACAGTCGCTCTGTTAACTACCCCACCATGTGTTGTTCTGTCCATACGTGCTGGGCGGAGAAAGCGGTCAGTTCTGATCTCTGGAAGAGCCTGATGGCCCAGTGTGCCACCACCCAGCTGTGTGAGCTTCCATCTGCCTGGGACTCAATTTCTCCAGGCTTGGCACAGCTCTAGAACTGTGCAAGAGGGGTGTTGAGGCTGGGTCTTCTCCTCTGCACCCTGGAGACCACTGGTATCCTACAAACTCTTGGGCACCTTACCCAGTGTTTTTAGATACTTAAGGATGCAATTTCATGCATGACAGTTCAATAAAGCATTTTTAATATATTCAATTCTTCAAATTTAAACCAGACACCTGGCTTTGGTGGAATTTTCAATTGAGTTTATATCCCTCCAAGCCTCTGATATTTGTAACTGTTCACATGTTAACCCAAACCATTCACTCATTCACCTCAATAAAAGCATATTTTGGGATTTTATGTGCCGGGATTGGACATCAAAGAATAGTTTTTTTCACAAAGCTTTTACTAGCCAAGTCTGAATGTAACAGACCCTGTGTAGCATCAAGCACGTCTGGTGAGCTCTGTTCCACAGTGGGACAGGTGACTGTGTCCGGCAGATGCATATGCCAGTTTTCTCGTCAGGACGTTTGGGAAGAGTCCCTGAACACCGTGCACATGGAACCCATCCGCCTCTCCTCACACTACTTTTGCTTTGGTTTTCTTTCTCAGAAGGGATTTTCTCTAATCAGGCTAGCCTCAGGCTTGCCCGGCCAGGTGATTCAAAAGGCTTCAGACTCATAGCCCATGAACTGCTTCTGGTCAGGCAGGAATCTACTGAGTTTACAGATTATTAAGTGGAAGAACAGAGCAAAGGCCCTCTGGAGCTGTGCAGGGGAGGGTCTTTCTTTGCCCCTCCTGGTCTCAGTCTCTGCCCTGCTCTAAGGTGACCCAGGTCTGTTCTGTCTGCATCCAAGTCAGTGAGCATCTCTCCCTTATAAGTGCACATGGGGGGTGGGGTGGTCCAAAGATCCCCCTCACCTGAGCGAGGAGCTGGGCCTCCCTCGGCTGCATGGCCTTTGACTCCAGCCTCATTTACACCCCTGAAAAGAGCCCAAATGGTTGAAGTCTATGCAAGGTGCTGAAATGTGGGGGGAGTGTGTGTCTTCACTTTCTGGGATGATCCACTGGTGACCTTGCTTCACAGGTTGACAACATTCCTGCTTCTCCTCCTGGAAACTGAGACATTAGGGGTACAGATTCTGACCTGAGAACTCTGAAATGACCAGCTGTGTGACTTCTCTTGGACCAGGCTCAAGACTCATGAATCACACCTAAGGCTTTGAGGCTGTTTTTCCTGAAAATCCCAACCTGGTGTTCCCTTTTGAGCACTCCTCAGAGTGAGTGGGAAGGACTGACTGCCTGGATGTCCACTGGGATCCTCCTCCTGCCATCCCACTATACATTGCTGTGTGGATGTCGGGGGAGGGGTCAGGTCCTCCATGCCAGGGAGCTCTCCAAAACCCGGGGCTCATGGTCCTCCTTTTCTAAAAATGCTGCTGTTCAGTTAGCAATCAAGCTAGAAGTAGACTCAGCAAAGTAGATGTTAACCTGTGAGCAGAAGGAGTCACAGTTGGAAGATGGAGGTTATCAGGGGAACTCAGCTTTTGGCTTTCGATAATGCAAATGGTGTTGATGAAGAAATGTTAAGTAGTCTTCTCTATCCAGGAATGTCTGAAAAAGACAAAATCAGCTTAAATTTTTTAAAAAGTTTTGTTTCACATAAGGAAAAGCATGACTGGGTAAAACCAATAACACCCACCCCTTGAGACTGTGTGAGCTCTGGGCAGGAGGGGTGCTGTGTCAGCCCGCTCCATGGAGACTGGGTCACACACAGAAGGAGAGGACTCAGGCCAAGTGGCCTCAGCATCCTTGGGAGCCACCATCAGCATGCAATTGGTCTGAAGCCACGTCAGGGACACACTGGACATGAGAACTTTGGGCAGAGTCTGGAAAGCCCACGTCCCCTGGAGTGGGGCCTTGTACCACCAGCCCACTGGCCTCCTACAGGCCTCTGGAGCATGGGAGGTGGGCACTGTGTTTATGCCATCTGGACATGCCACCCGTCAGCGCTGCAGGGAGGCCTGTTTCTTACGTTTAGCAGACTAAGCTGAACATCACATCTGCTGCCCTGAGTGTGTCTGCCTTCTTGTGGGCTCCATGTGAGGGGAAAGGTTCCCAGGGCCCAGGGCCTGCATGGTGACCCTGGAGGCAAGACTACCCGGTGAAAGTTTCCCGGTGTCTTTTGAGCATCCTGTAGGGTACTCCTTTGACAGATAGGGCAGGGGGAG